>CM074188.1:53242425-53516681 GCA_037179385.1 Holothuria scabra
TTTTCACTGTGGGTGCTGTCACCCTAACCTCATGCCTCTGCTTCCAATGCCTATGCTTTTAATAATTTACTTCCGCTTTTTACCATTGCACATGCTGGCACTCTAGCTGCCAATGAAAGCTATAATCCTAGACAAAAATTGTGGGATACTTTTTTGTTCTTAATTCTGGTAAAACATTTATGCACAGACTTCCCTGGTCTCAGTTCCAAATTCCCCTCCTGGCCCCTAAATTTATGTTGCCCTCGACAAAATATACCACAAAATTTCGAGAATTACAACATTGAATGGGGAGCGGGGGGATCATCCCATGGGTTTTTTGTCCAGGATTAAATTCTAGACAATTAAAAACATGGGACATATTTTGTCTAAACCTAGCACATCAGGAAAAAATGTACAATGTTACAAAATTTTTGTATAATTACATACACTCTAAAATCAAAGAGAAGGAACTTAGTCACTCTTTGATCGAGTGAAAAGTGTAAATTCACTCCATTAGAGTGATAATTCTACTCCAAGAGGAGTAAAGTTCCCTTCCAAAAAGAGTGAAGTTCCTTCCAAAAAGAGTGCAATTCACTAGAGGAAGAGGGCAAATTCACTCTGCCACGAGTGCCTGAAATGACCGCTTTTTTTTTTAAGAGCGATCACTGTGGGCACTCCATCAAGAAGAGTCTCTGCTCGTTTTAAGGAAATTTCACTCTTTTTTAGGAGTGAACTTCACTCTTTTTGGAGGATTCTTCACTCCTCTTGGAGTGAATTACTACTCTAATGGAGTGAAGTAACAATTTTTCACTCGATCTAAGGAGGGATTAAGTCTACTCTTTTTTTTTTTTGATTTTAGAGTGTAATAGTGAAATACAAAAGAATACATAAAAAGTGCTGCCAATGAGTTGACAGTACTTTTTATGTATTCTTTGTTTTTCTTTATTTGGCTTTTCTGTAAATGTACAGACATTTTTTACAGTGCATGCAACACGTATGCGCAGATTCACCAGCAGGTCTTCCCATACACCCCACCCCCAAAATAAAAACCAATGTTGTCCTCTACAAAATATACCCCAAATCTGAAGAATTCCAACTTTGAGCAGGGGACTGCATGCCACGCCCCAAGTATTAATTCTTGTCCAGCCAGCTCACATATTGAGCAGGATAGAGCATCAAATTCCATCAATAATAATTACCAGATAAATTAAACCACTGCCATCGAATGAAACTTTGAAAGTTAGGAGAAATGAGCTTGTACTAAGAGCTGTATTCTGCAAAATACAGTGCCACTTACTGGCAACATGAAATTATGATGTGGGTGTCACTGGATGATCTGGTGTCGCAAAAGGCAAATTTCCAATTTTTGTCTTTTTCAGGAAAGCTCTGAAAAAGTAGTATAGCAAAAATGAATTTGGATTTTTGAAACATGCGGAGATATGGTGCCTGTATCGAAGAGTACTCGGAATTTTACGAAAGAAGACTTTGGAAAATGACACAAATGAAAAAGGGTTTCTCTGATGCGGGGAGCCGGGCGAAACCATGCTCTCGTCTCCACATTTTTCACTGAGGTTGTGCCCCTATCCCCATCCCACCGTTTCCTACGCCCTTGCTTATACCTTAATGAAAAACGCAATCCAAATCTGAATTGACATTTTTTAGACAAAATGGAGATGCAACCTCATGGGATAATTTTCGGCAACCAGTCAGCCAGTACCACAATATAATTGAGCACATGTTGGTTTACCTTGATGGGCACAATTAGTCAATCTAACAGGGAAGGGTAGTAGAACAGGTGAGCATGAGGCGCTGCCCTCATTTCCGTTCCACCGCGGTCGCCAAATAGCCTCAAGAACCTTATTAATTAGTTCCGGTCTATACAATGGACTAACGTTGGAAGCTGCAGGGAGCAGACTCTGAATGTACTCCGACCGTTCATATCCAATACATTGTTTGCGTACGGTACGTAGCTTAACTGTGTGAAAAAAGAGTTCGGCAACGCTCATAAAATAATAGCAGCTATTTTCAAAATTTTTCTCTGGTTGCGAATGCAAGGGGCGGCGGTCTAGAAAGCCCGTAATTGTTCACCAAGCCTGTTTTATTAGGGAAAAGGACGAGACTAAAATAGCCCTCTAGAATATTTTCCGAGATAAATATAATAATATTTTACGTATTTTCTAGAATTTTTTGTTAATATGGCGGAACAAGGAGGAGCTGAGGTGAGTGTGTATCCGCACACGTCCTTTCTACTTTAGTCAACCCTCTCTGTAAACATTACAGTTGTGGCTACAATACCATTCACATTTTTCCGGAGACACAAAAGCCTTAGCGATGAAAGAACACCGACCACGACTCGCATGAGGTCGTAAAACATTCCAGAGAGTGTCTCCAGGTGCCAACCGTATAGTCATCATTTCAACTTTGTTAGGTCGTATTATCCATTAGACATACTTGACAGAGAATACTTTACAGAACTCAGCTTTAAATACTGACAATTTCAGGATCTCATTGGCATCAAATTAAAAAACTTGTCTCTTTCTCACTGACGATTTTGGATTTGTGAAAGCAACACGGTGGATCGGAATACCCATAAAATAGCAAAAGATTTAGAAACTGCAAATTTCTCAGCTGTTTCACTCACTTAAACTCGAACCGTTTTTAAACCCTCTCCAATAAAAATTGAGGGCGAAGTAATACAACATATTCCCATTAATCTCTGGACCAAGAATATTATCATGCTTTATTCTACACATCGCCATGCATTTTCATCTCTATCTGGATCAGTACTTTTAGCCTTCGAATCAAAAAATGATCGCGCTATGAACGATTTTTTTATCGCCTGTACTGTTGCTGCTGTGCTTGTGTTAATTCGAATCATATATGGCTTCAGTACTTTGGTTTCACTGGGTACCAAACTTGGTACAATAGTTTATTTTCAGCTCAAATACGAAGTGATGAAATTGAAAAGTCTCGGGATCTTCACCCAATACAGAATTTGCTCGAAATTCAAGAGTTACATAAATCATAGTTTCATGTTGCAAGTTTGAAATTTAGTTTGCGGAATGGTCATACTAGTTTATTTTACAATGATTTACGTTTCATATAAAATAAACCATTTTTTAGAATGGTAGTGATACATTTTATCTGGTAGTTTTCTAACCATTTTGCATGTTTCTCAGTTTTAGTGAAATGGAACATTTTACCGCAAACGAAAATTCAAAAAAGAGTAACGACTACTTAGACTGAAAGTACAACCATGGGAAGTGCTATTTCGACTGTCTGATAGGTCGAGATTGTTAAAATTCTGTAGATGACGGACTAATGATAGTCTTTCTCCGGGTAAGATTACATATTTCGGGCAGAGGAGCCCCGCCTTCCCTAACTGCCCCCTAACCGACGTGGACTGTATATGTAACACAGGATATCTTAAGTTAAAGATCGTCTCCATAATTACGAGTGTTTTTCCAAACAAAGGAAAATTTTGTCTGGAATATAGAGATATAGAAGTGTATAACCTGTTTGCCTATACTTACTGCTTGTCACGAAATTCGTAGCCAGAAAACCAATTTCAAGAGATAACGGTGTGAACATCTCAATAAACTGATAGATCTTACACCTTATTTTTTAAAACATTCTGCTTTTTTTCTTCAGATTGACATATTTTCCGTTCACGTATTAATTTTCCTCGTCTTTTTATGGACTATAATATTCACCAGAAGTCCGACAGCTCTGTTCAAACAAGATGTTTTCGTAAAATAAAGCAACATGTTTTACTCATCCAACAAATAAAAGAAAAGAGTTATAAAGAATTCATTTTGCAATCGAACTTTTCTAAATCTAAATATATATTTCATTTTTATTTATATTAATAATATTGTCATCAACCGTACCTTAGACATCGTAATTCCAAAAACTGCTGTTATTGAAAATATAGGTAAAATTCAAAAACCAATTTTTGAAAGATGATTCAAAATGAAAAAGAATAAGATGACATATCTTTGGTTCATTAATCCAGCAACAAAAAGGCATCATCACATGAAAGGAGGGCGTGGGTTTTAAGGATGATGTTTCTAAGGATTTACATTGAAATATTTAGTGAACTTGATTCCCTCGATTTCGCTAATTAACGAGGTTATTAATAAGTTCAATTTCATTTGTTTCTGGAAGTTACGGAACGACCTCTCGAAGTGATGATAAGAGTGCTAGCTATGTAAAGACGATTTTATAATTAGAGGAGATAGTAAGTTTGGTGGCCCACTTAACATTGTGCTATATCTCACTTTCAAATTGGCAGTGCATAAAAGTGAGGGAAAGCAGAGGGAAGTGGTCTCAATCACCAATTTTCGTGGTGCCTTATAGACGAATTCGATCAACCCCTGGGTCTAGTGACTGCAAGCAAACATTAGTGGGGTCCACCAGCCTTAAATCGTCTTCATTTTTGTCTAAATTTTATTTCAAAGCACGGACTTATACACATGGACAGAGTATGTAGCGTGTACGTCCTATCCGTACAGTAGATTGTCGCCACGGACTGGGACAAAAAAGGCGCACCAAGATGGCCGACGTGAAGCTATAAATCGTCTGATTTGACCACGGCTCTGTAATATTTTAAACAAAAAGTTAAACTTGAATGGGAAAGAATATCATATATCACGTGCAGTAATTTTGACCTTACCTTGCCATATTTCAAATATATTTCAACTTTCTTGCAAAATCCGGGAATTGACTTGAGTAAGTCCAAACTTTTACACAAAATCATAGCAGACAGCCATCTTGGTGCGCTTTTTCTCACACGTACGGTAACAAAAATCTACCGTGCAGTATGCTCTGACCATGTATAGGAAGTCCGTGTTTCAAACCCTCATATTCAGTGAAACCTGTCATTAGCTTTATGCCAAGTAAAAAATACACCACCTAGAAAGTAGTTTTGGTTAAAAATGGTAATTTTGTTCTTCCTGTAATTTACTGTGTCCTCAACAGTTCTAAAACAACTGCAAGCATGCAGCTGTTCTTATCCCGATATCATAATTATTATCAGTTGTCACCATCAATACATAAGTAAACATGAGGTTGGTAAGCGCCCTCATTAAACCACGAATTGAAAACATTACGTCTAGACCAAGACTATACCTAGAAAGCTGTTCCTTGCAACTCCTAGCCCTTCAATATCGACAGTGATAGGTGGGTATGTCGAGCCACCACGTCTTGCAAATTTCATTGTGTGTGTAGGCTAATTTGACTTAATACGTTCCGGAATTATTCACTACTCTAAGTTATTATTTTCAATGACAACTTTTACATGGGCCTACCATTTTGTTCAGTTTTGAAGAAAAGGCTATTATTAGCTAGCTAATGACCTACAATAAGAAAGGCTTTTTCAAGGAGTGGTCAATAGCTCTGTTAGCCATTTCACTTCTTGATAGCTCCTTGTTAAAACTTGACTATAACAAAATTAGCGAAAATAGTTTGACGGAGCTTGTGATAATTTTGAATTCCTCGCTTTAAGGTCTTTTTGTCAAGTTCAAATCGGGAGTTCCTTCATTGGTGGTCCCAGCAGTTTGAGGTCCCTTTCATTCACTTTGGTTTGCTTAATTACTGGATAAGTTCGTTTATTTGTTTTACGCCTTTTGCAGCATTAGTTGTTGTGAGCGAAGTAATGTTTCAGTACATAGCATTAGTCAGATCTATAACACATAATTGTACCCGCAAGAAATTAACTACATTCAAAATTAAATTGTATACCAATGAAAAATGTAAATGTTTCTGTACTACTTAAATTTAACAAAACTTTTCAACTTGATTGAAAGACAATATTTATTACTCTTTTCAATTAAAATGTTAAAAGGTAAATTTGATACGAATAAAACACATGATAACCATGCTGTACGATAGTTATTAAGAATTTAAAGGTTTTTATCTCTTTTTCGTAATATCTCAATACCATTCGTTTGCCTAGCTATTTCATTTTCCGTACATACTTCTATTTGCACACCCCATACTTATTTTTAAACGACAGAAAAATTTCGCGAACATCTCCTTTTCTCTTCCAAACATCCTTCATGAAATTTCATGTCCTTCAATGTTACATATTCGATGTAAACCAAGGAATACCTCCATGTGCATACCTGATATGTAATACATAAAAGATAAATTGAAACAGTTTTCCCCTCTAGTCCACATTGACGGCGGTGAGAATGCCCGATGACACTGGTATATAGAAATATAAAAGGTTTAAAATACCATAAATGAATAAAGTAGTTAGGCTATCACTCCATAGTAAAATGGTTCACGGTGATAACTGATACCACTAATCGTACTCATCATATTAATGACATGCATTAGATGTTCTATGCTATCATATACAGCTGTACAGCGCGTCCTTGTTTTAAAAGAAATACGCGCCCCATGTGCCCCGAATATGAAAAATGTTTCATTACCCCAACTTAATATCCACCTCTGATATACCTACCATTACCATGTACCACAATTGTAAAATATAGTTTTTCTATCCACTACAAAAGAATACAAACAGACGACTTTTTCTTTTTCTGCCTAGGAGAGGATGACGTTGACCTGTCTGAAGTAGGTGTTGCACTACCAGCTTTTACTGGGATTGATTGAGAAGCTTGTCGGTCGGTCTGGGGTAATTATTTGATCATCTTCCATGTTTGATGTTGCTCCACGACTGTTTGACCGGCTCCTGGGTTTTCCCTTCGACTGTGCTGAGGCTGGTCTAGTTGAGGGTGTTTCACGACCCGGAGATTTGGATGGTGAAGGGACAGAGGATTCTCGGGAGGGTGAGGAGATTTCGACGCCTTTGGACCAGAGGGTGACTTCTTTGGCGACTGCTTACGTGGTGAAGAAGAAGCAGGAACAGAATTTTGTCCCGTTTTTGTCGATTTCTGTATCATTATCTTCTCTGGTTTTACGTGTTCTCGTATCTTACGTTCCAATTCTTCAAATTTTGCATCGTCAAAGTTGCGCTGGCTTTTCTTCATGTGTAAAATCTATATACAGTAATTGCGTAAAGGTCATACTCATTGGTCCAGGCGGCGGCCACGTCATTCCTTCTTCCAAAAGGAGAGGTATGATTGGTTTACGTAAGGCATCTGATAAACTAACCTCCCTCCTACAGTTTGCAGACAAAGCGTATTTAGAAGTAACGCATGATAAAACGACCTTTGGGAAAGAAGAGAAGTGAATGTAGTTTAGAATCAGATCATAGAATGTAAAATTTACCAATTGGATCAACATATTAAACATTATTTCCATTATTAGGAAAACGGAACATTAAAATAGTTTGCAATAGTTAAATTTGAGCAATGATTAGACGGGAGACGGATATCGCTTGTTTTTGTAAGGCAAACCAACCGTCTTTAAGAGTGGTGCCCTTCCCTAGGAAGTTTATGAAAATGGATAATTCTTCCCTTTGAAGTTAATTAGGTTGGATAATTAACTACGTTGGGACCCACTAATGTAATCATATGAGGCCAGTCGTCATTCAAATATATGAAATTTTACACTTTGTTCGTCACTGGTTACAATAAATATAATTTCTCAATAATTTCTTTGGACAATTTTATCACAACGTATATTTCAAAAATATTTGAAAAGTGCCAAAATTGGACAAATGATTTAGACTTTAACAATGCTTACCGCACTGAGAATACGCCTCAAATTGGTTTCAGTTTACTTCTTCCATCTTGCGTAGTATACTACATAACATCATCATGTATATACATATACAAATATTTATAATTATTGTAACAATGTTTGAAATGAAAACAGGGGTAACATGAAAGCAAGCAGGAAGTGGAACCAAGTAAGTTTTGAAAAAACTTATCTGGACTGGTCCCAACAATAATTAAATATAATAATATCTTATAAAATTACCAATATTCAAAGGAAAAAAAAAACAAAAGAAAAAAGAAGAGAAAGAAAAAAAGCCAAGAAAGGATGATGGTGAGGATATAATGAATCTAATTTATTTAAACTGCAATTGCCACTCGTTTGATACTTGAAATTGGAAAAATATGTTCTCAAGTACCTTAAAGATGAAACAGCTATGACTGCTGTGTCTCGTTCCTAACAGCTCTCCCTATATACACTCAGTATATGGCACTTCTATAGTTGAAGGCACGTATAGGTTAGGGTTTCTGAGAGGTCAGTAGCACCAACCTTACCGAGTCTCGCATTTTATTCTGTATGTGGGTCAGTTTAACAATACCTCAAGTCTAAAATTTAAAAACTATTTTACAGATTGAATGTTATCCCCCCAATTCCCTTAGTTATAGCTTGTTTCATTGCTGAGATATTAATTTTTGAAATTTATACACTTGAATCAAAATAGTGCATTGCGCAATAATTTGTAACTTTCTTGTTGTACAACTTAAAGTGATATGATTAAGTGATACGATTAAGGGATATGTGTGAGCAAAAATGGCTGTGTGAGGATTATGAAAATTCCCACTGTGAAAATTATCGTATTTTTAAATCCAGGCTCGTCTTGGAAAATTATCTTTGTCCATGAGTTATCGTGATTGTTTCAGTCTTTGCAAATTTCGTTGTGGGATTACGAAACTCCAGCCACAGCCGGACGTTTTCTTAATATTAATCTTAATGTCAGACTTTTTGCGGAGCTTTGTACAAGTGGATCCATTAGTGATGAATTCCATTATCTTTTTCAGTGTTAGGCTTTTAAGTCGGATAGAGAGTACTATTTAAAACGTTATTATCGTTATTATAGGATGGGCCCGAACACTTCATGGCCCAGATTTTAACATCAAGATATAAGAGAGTGCAAAAAAAAAAAAAAAACCCAGCCACATTCTGTAGTATTATATTTCATCACTTTAAATAGGCCTAGGCAGTTTCATTTAATAAGCATGTATATATATATATATTCATAAGGTAAATATGCAAACGAGTACTGCAAGTACAGAGAGTGCTCAACCTAAGGAGCAATACACAATTAAGGTTAGGTTGGAAAAAATTACCTAAGTTGTACAGACTGTTTCGCCCGAAGACTCTTCAGCAACTAACAAGGAATAAAGCGAGGCAGTTCCACTGTCATCACTGTTGATTGGTATTAGCACAGTCTACAATACAGGGATTGGGCTTATCAATAGCAGGAGAGAAGAAACTTTTTCTTGTGCCTACAGGTAATCGAATCTACACCACATGACGTCTAGCACACCTGTAACTGCAGAAGCAAAGATGATTGCCCCCCTCCCAGGAAAATGCACGGCCAAAAACCTCATCTACGAAGCAAGAATATCCACTTACAATAGCGAGAAGACATGCATAGGTTTAGCAGCCACTACTTTCAAAGAAAGATACGCAGGACACAAAACAACATTCAAGGACAAAGAAAAGAAAAATCATAATGATCTCAGCAAACACATTTGGCAACTGAAAGACAACGGAATCCTTTACAAAATCACCTGGCGGATACTGCGGCATGCGCAGCCATATACACCTAGAACAAAACGTTGTAATCTTTGTCTCTGGGAGAAATACTACATCATAACTTCCAACAAATCCACTATTCTTAACTTACGATCCGAGCTCATCTTCACCTGTAGGCACAAGAAAAAGTTTCTTCTCTCCGGCTATGGATGGATAAGCCTAATCCCTGTATTGTAGACTGTGCTAATACCAATCAACAGTGATGACAGTAGAACTGCCTCGCTTTATTCCTTGTTAGTTGCTGAAGAGCCTTCGGGCGAAACAATCTGTACAACTTAGTTAATTTTTTCCAACCTAACCTTAATTGTATATATATTCATAGATATATTTTTGTTTGTGCATAGGAAGCTTTGTTGATTTATATATCTATTAAACGTTTTGTATTTTGGTTACAATATGGGAGCTGGTGACTAGATTTGAGTGTTTTTTATTTTGTTTTTCTTCCTTTTCGGTGTTTCTTTCTTGATTGTATCATTTTTTGTATTACTTGTGATTTTTTGCTATTTGAACAGCTTTCTGTAATATGTGTAGTTTGCATATCAATTGATTCTAACACCGCGAGTAAATAAACGAATCAAAAACAACTCACATTACAATAGCATTGTTTCCCTTTGAACTTAAAACATGTTTATTGGAACTTGAATGCTTCCTGTTTTCTTGTTTGGCATGTTGTACAGAGGGATTGTTTGGTCCACCTCGCCCCCCCCCCCCCATAACGGTATCAATGGGATCACATTATTTTTTTGGAAAAAGCTGCAGTAAGTTTCAAAAAAAAAATACTCAAAGACTGTAATTTGAGTGGTACACAACAACATCGTAACCTATTGCGCAATCTGCCATTTTAAAGGCCCTCTTCGCTCACCCCAAACAGAACCAATTCTCTAACCTTCTTACTTGAGCCCCTCCCACAATTGTCTGAAATTAATGCTCATCCAGATACAATCTCAGTTTATTGCTTCAAGGTGAGTAAAGAAAAACTCAATTCATATAATCAAACACTCTCAGTACCGTTCATGCTGTGTAATATTAGCTTTGGTACTCTTCATTGTTTGAATTAGCTGTCGATCAATGAGCTGAGCCAATTGAGAATTTCGGTACCCCTGTACCGAAATTGTAGTTTGGGGTGAGAGGTCTGGCCCTTTAAATGGAGTGAAGAAGCTTGAAATTTATACGGCTGCTCGGGAAGGTCCAAGGGTTGGAAGATAGTTAGTTTGAATTCATTTCTCATGCTCTAAAATTTCAGACTTTAGGTATGAACACTTTAACTAACGGTCTACTGTTCAGAGCGTCATAATTATTTTTGGCTTTCTTTAGTCACAAGTCACAATTAATGCAGGTAATTTTGTCTCTTCGTTTAATCTTTGCGCTGGTTTCACAACAAAGGACAAACCGAAAGCACTTTAATCGCTCCAACTTCCAGGGTTGCCCTTTACTAAGTCCTAGAGCCTAGGACCGGAGAAGTGCATGTGTCCACCATGACAGCAGCCAAAAAATGTACACAAAGGGTTGAAATGGCTTCCAGGGAGTAAAACATTTTCGGAGGGCAATTTGTAAATAACTTTTGAGGCCTTTTTATTTTGGGACTAGGTTTGCTTGGATAAATCCTGCACAGTGAGCTGTGACAGTTTGAATGATAGTTTTAGAGGAACCCTAAAAGAAGACTTCTGCAGGACAATCATTTAAAACACGCTTACCCAACTGAAGAAACTCACTTCTTACAATGGAAAACTTTCCCGAGGTACTTACCCACGATTATCTATTTGGAGACAACACGAAAACATAAAGTAGTGAGGTTGGACATGGCACGTGACTAGTCCCGCGAGCTATCTCTCTTGAAATATTGATATGTCTATAATGACTTTGTATTAGGGATCTGCACATAATCCCAACTTATTATTTAAATTAGATGATAGCAGTATTCCCTTTCAATCCTAGAACGATTTGCAGTGTACTCTTACATCCCTGTTAGCAAAGGTCGGCGGTCCGCCGTGTGGCAAACTGGCCGACAGCGGACCGATGGAGGTCCGCCAGCTGAATCCCGACTCCCATGACGTCATGCAGTTGTTTAACCAATCAGCATCGCTGCCGTCGGCGGACCGCTGGCTTGCCATCGGACAATCCGCCGGCGGGCCGGCGGAGCTGCCTACAGCGGACCGCCATCGGGCCGACCAAATTTGCTATCAGGGATGGAGTTTTATGTACCAGTTTCCAACCGACCACGGCCTTTTCAAAGCCGTTTCAAAGACTGCACAACATATCTTGCTTATTACTCTTTCGTTAAAGTGACATTAACCCTTAGTAGCCGACTCATGTACCTAGAACAAGGATTTAGTATTACCTTTGCATTCCTTATTCCTTTGTCTATTTTAGCAAAGAGAGGATCCCCTCCTCCCATCTGCATGATATCCAACCAGCAAGGGTAACCGAGCTTTGTTAAACGGCTGAAGAGTGTCTTGATCTGTGGCTGCATCCCCCATTGGTAGGAGATAAAGACAGTAGGTGTGCGTTCTGGTTGCTGAGGAAAAAATAGGAAAATGTTCAAATCTAAGAATGAAACATTAACATGATGATGCAGTGATGACATTTTCGTTCTCTAGTCCATTAAAGGGTTAATACATGAATTCTCCAATTAGTTAATGACTGAAAGCAACTAAATATAAGACGTCAAGTATATAGGCCTAGTTACCTTCAAAGGTGTTAAGGGTTTGGGTCGAAGGATGCAAATATTGGATTTGGATATATCCAAACTGTTTTACTAAACATGCTAAACATCTCATTTACATGTCAAATTCTTAATGGATATTCATGATGTGTGTATATCAAACTTTAGCTAACAAAAATTTATACCAAGGGTTGATGCGTCGGACAAATCAAAACATTAACTAAGATTTAAGATGCGAGGAATAATAAATAAAAAATTTAAAGGAATACACACCTCTGTTGATTCATTGCTAGATACTGGTTGAGAGGAAGTAGCGTCAGGCTTTTTGACTACTTTAACTTCCGGTACGTCATCGATTTTAGGGACCCAATTTTCGTACTCTGTAAAAAATAAAATCGGACAATTGTGGTTGAAACTGAGAGCTCTGCAAGGAACTTTTAGGCTAAAACCATGCATTAATGCATATTCCCCCAACAAGGTTGTGTGGAAAATCCCGAAGGACACGATTAAGGTTAAAATTATGATTTTTGTTGATGTTTTAGAATAGACAGAATTGAATGCTTACTTTCTTTGAAGTAACCAGTTGCAAGCGAGAGAAAGACCGAAAATTAGAAACTGAAATTAAATTGGTTGCAACATATGAGTAAACTACACACTTCCGCACCATTATATATTTTTTCTTAAAAAATTACCAATTAAACAATGTTAGCAAATGAAGTTGATTCTTTTTTCCCTCCATTCGTTCAAATAGTTCAATAAATAATTCATCGCAGTATATAGTTTTCTAAATAAATTGCATATACAGCAACTTTTCCAACGGTAAATAAAGTTACAGCAATTTAAAAATACAATAATTATGCAAATAAGTATCTATGACCTTGTTCCACTTCACAATACAAGCTTATGATGAGGTTGATTCTATTGTTTCCATCATCAAAATTTGAGTATCATCTGGCATACAGCGGAATTGTGGTTTGTTCTTACCTTTTGTAACTATTTCAGTGTCAGGTGAAGCATAATATCCAATTTGCCCAAGCAGTTCGTAGAATCTGTCATCTGGCCAAAACTTTTCTCCCTGATGTACTCTCCTTCGGAGAAGAACTGGATGTACAGTAGCTGAGCGAAAAGCATACTCATGGATCCTTCGGGAGGCCAGGGAAATGTTCTCGATTAATATGGGAATGATTGGTTTGTTTAACAGATTGGCGAGGTTAACCTGACAATAAAATAAAAAGAGATAGTTCTCATTCTGAAGTCAACCTGTTTTGATAAGTAATATTTTTTCAAAGTTTTCTATGGATCCCCATTAAATGTAATCTCCCTGGTTCAACCATTCTTTACTGTCTTGTCTTTGCTACATTTCAACATTGCACTAGTATCTGCTTTCTGTTCAAGTTCAGTTGGAGTGTCGTTCGTTCATCGAAGTTCTTGTTCTGAGTTGTACCTCTACGAAGCTCTTTTTAGGACATGGTAAAAAATTTTCATTACGTACGTATGTAATAATTATCACGTACGTACGCAATAATTTAAACGTATTACGTACGTACGTACGTACGTGATAATTATTACGTACACGTCGTAATAATATTCAGCAGTATTGACGAAGGTGACGAACATACACCTCACAATGGAGGGAGAACTCAACGATTACTAGGCCTATTTGTTTCCTCTGCGGCTCGATGAGGAGTTTGAGGACCAATGGATCCAGAAAGAAAGGGTTCCAAAGGCAGTGTATCAGAAAACGTGGCACACGGGGAGCACATCTTAGCTTTGAAAGGGGCTCACCAAAAACTGTTTACATACGAGATATGTTTGGGATAAATCCGTAGTTATAGGTTTGGTTCGTTTGAATTCTAAATTCTCTTGCGAGACGTGGGATGATATCGTCCTACCCAGGAAAGATTAATTGCATAACTATTAAGTGAAGCTTTTGATAGGAGACTCAAAGGATTAAACTGAAATGTTCTTTCTTGTTACCGTGTGAAGTAACAAGCCATATAGCATGTTGTGCTGTTTCAAGAGGCGTTTCGCTCAGAAAGATTACAGTGGCGGAGTTTTTTAATCGAAGGCAATGTTTGCCAGACATTCATGCTTTAGAAGGGACTATATTTAACCACGACAATAATTAACCACGACAGGTCAAAAGCGATTCAAGATGGAAGATGGGAAGATGGGATGTCATTTCACAAATGACAGTTAGATAACAAGTGTTTAACCTACTTAATTTCTGAAACAAATACAAAATCTAACGATTTATTCATTAACTTGCGCATTCCCTCCATTTTGATTGAACTGACCAGAAACGAGAAAAAATGGGTCATCTTGTCTGCATGCATGTATAACGGGAGCGATCGTTGGAAAACTGAAAAGAGCTAAAAGAGGTCCTTAGAATTTGCAAAATATTTCAATTAAGTGCTTGTGGGGATCCTAAAATATTCAAAAATTTTCCAAAGGTGAACACCTTTCGAGCCTACTCCCCAGAACCACGGTCAGAAACAACCTTCAGCCCACTCCCCCTCCCCAATCCTAGTCGTAAAATCCAACTACGCCTTTCAAACGAACAAAAGATAAAATAAGTGATAAAATCGTTTGAAACCTCTGTTTCTTCAAACAAAACTGTTAAAAGAACGTCTAAAAGTCTGGCAGCAAAGGGACCACTGTCAAGCAAGCATGGGAAGTGTCATTTCCGGTAATTTAGAAGGTAGGAAGAACAAACATTTTCTACGTACGCTCTTCGCCAATTCACGGTGAAGCCTCGCCTAGAAGTTCGGCCCAAGTTGTGTCCCCACCCGGTACATTATTCCTGCAAATGCGCCTGATCATGTTACCTTAGAGTAGCATTAATGCTGTTTGCATTACTTAATGAATAAATCTCATTTGGCAGACTATTACTGGTGAATAAAACGTCGAGATTTCAAATTGCAAATAACGGACGAGGTGAAGAGGTTCCGTTATTTTGCAAAATTTGGATACCAGACGGTTTAAGTGAAAATTGTATTTCCACAAATGTGGTTTATTCATATTCTACCACCAAAAATGTGTATAAAGCTAAATTTGTGCCAGTTTTCACATTTACTGGCCATGAGTTGGGGTATAGCAGATCAGTATTTAAACAACTCGAATGAAGGAGTCTCACACAAATAGCTAGAATGTTAGATCAAGGTATGAAAAAGGCCGTGACCGGCTCCACTTGAACCTATAGGTTAGAAATTGCGCCGTAAAACTCTATCTAACTAACTAGAACAATGTATGAAACGTTAAGGGAAGCTTAGTCTTTTTGTAAGCGAGGCTGTTTAGTAGGTAACTTGGTATCCCCTTCCTCCGCTTTGTGGCTCTGAATAATGTACTCAATAATTATAACGTACATACGTAATAATACTACGTACGTACGTACGTAATAACTATTACGTACGTACGTACGTACGTAATAAAATTTCTTTTTACCATGTCCTAAATAAAGCTTCGTAGTATCTCTATGTGTTCCTGTACGAAACCGCTGAGAAATCTTTGTCCAGTCTTCCTTATATGTGAAGATTTCTATTTCTGATCAATGTAGAGAGATTCAACTAACCCAACTGTGCTCTACACTGGACAAACAAATACACATGGACTCTAGTGTTGCCCACAAAAGCAATTTTGTGCGTGCGTGGCTCAGTTCAAATCCCGCTTGGTGTACGTGGATTGTTCTCCGAGTACTCTGGCTTTCCTCCCACTTGGCGTAAGGCTTGCTTCTGAAATCGGTTGCCCTGCCGATGAAGTCCGTTGCGCGCCGGACTGAAGCACCTTTCGGTGGACCAGTTAGCATAGCCGACTGTGCCTTTTTTGCGTGGCTCAGTGTCCCCCCCCCCTTTCTTGCAAGCTCCACATTGGTGGTTTTAAGTACTTTTTTCTTGTCATTTTCATTTGTAGTTCAGGTTTCAAATAATTTGAATAAACTCGCAATAGTACGATCATTTTTTACATCTAGGAAGGAAGAATATTTTTTACTTTCTGTAACACACTTCCAAACTGTACGGACAAAGTTAACACAAAAAAAAGAGGGGACGGATTTATTTCGCAGAAAGCTTCAGTCTCGTCGATGATTCTTGTTGGCTATAGTGGCTAACTTGCAACCAATATGCAAGCAGCCGCCGAATGTGTCATGAAGCAGGTCTCTTACTTACGAACAACGGCCAGTCTTCATAAAAAAGATTGATATGACGATTTGCTGATTTTATGGTCATTGTAGTATGAGTAGGCCTCCGTAACACCATGTCAACTCACTATAAGTCTGTAGTCCCCGACCCCTTTTGTGTCTAGTCTTACCTCTTTATTACAGTTTTCCGACTTTGCGTATCTTTTGGTTACAATGCATAGGACAATTTTAGCAGCCCTCATGCCTTCATTTATTTTTGCAAACAGTTGGTCACCACCACCCATCTGACCAATGTCCATCCAGCATCGGTACCCTGCCATCTCCAGGTGGTTCTTCAATGTCTTTACTTCTGGCTGGTGGTCCCATTGATAACTGATGAAGACAGGACATGGTTTATCTGACATCTCATTCGCAGGCTTTGGAACCATTTGATCTGAATAATGTTCAAAGAGGTTCTTCCAATTTCAAAATTAGACCAAAAATTAACATCATGAAATATGTTAGATTAGAGCAAAGAGAACAAAAGTAAGTTAGAGAATTTTTCTAAGCTCCGTACATATGCAAAAGTCTAACACTGCATACATGAAATCCTACTCTGAAAATGGTCTTCAGTCATTCGTAAATGTGCACGAAAACTTCAATGTCCTATTGATAAACATTATATTTCAAAAAAAAAAAAAATGGAAGTTGCTAAAAATTTAGTGGTAAATCGTTACACTTATTTAAATTTAAATAAGTGTAAAGTGTTAAATTGCTCCCATTGAGCAACACATTTGTTGTTCCTTCCTACTAGGTGCATTTAATATTTCCCTGTAGGATATCTCAAAATTTTGCATCACATTAAGTTTAGAACTTATAAAAACATATAGCCACCATTAGAGACTCTCATCTATCGGATTTCGGTCTGAAACTTGCAACCCTCTCCCAACCAACTTTTGGTGTAGAAACTCTGGTCATATTTCGTTTTGTCAAAAAGACGTTTGTAACCATGAAAAAGAGTTCAATATTGTGAAAAGAAAACTAGACTTAGTGATTATAAGGATGAGATATCACAAACCTGCGTCCTTGAGTGCCTTCTCTACTATCTCAGCTGCATCCGTTCTACCCATGTCCTGTAGAGCTGTAAGAATGGCAAAGGTGGCATCGCTACTCTTATGAGTGGTGTACCATTCTGCGAGGATGGCCATTGTCGGATCAGGAGACAGGGCCCAACTACGAATGTCCTCACCAGAGTACCCTAACCGGATCGCTAGGAATCTCCAGTCATACTCTCCTTCCACGTTCAGAATCTTTGCTATATCACGTGACCATTTTGGCGCGTTAGTAATTGTCTGACAATTGAAAACAAAATCGAATAATCAGTAGTCTTAGGAACATTAGTTACATTATTTTCACTTGTATGAAACGTCCCCTCTCTCGAAACCCCAACTGTCCAAATTATTATTGCGTACTTCAAAATGAAATTGTTTGAAAGATGTTCAACAATTGTATCATATGCTTAAGGTATGATGAGGGACCTAGGTGCCTCCATAGAGTGACAGACTGATAAATGAGAGTTGTAATACAGAGATGTACTTTTTACATCTCTGACCATAGCAGTTGGTACTCACTGAATAACGTTTCACCTTATGTTGGTGTCATACAATTTCCTTACCTTTTGGAGGAAAAAAGTTTCATATCCGCTCACTTGCTAGACATCTAGATATTTATCACAATACATTGCTTCAAATATGCGGACTTTGCTTCCTATCAAAATTGCTGAAACTTGCTCTGCGTTTAAAGCCCGAATCACACACCGGCAAGACTATCTGTGACCATAAGATTTCTTTATCGTACACAATTTTTACATAGATCATCTAGACGGCCCCCTACTGCTTGATGAATCCTAGAAATCGCAGTGACAATGCTCACAATGTAGCAATTTTATCAGACGATAGTTTTGGCGTATTGGTTTTGCGGTAGATCAGTAGTCCAATCGGTATGACCCAGGTTTTAGAACCGTTCTAACATTCCTACATTTAAACATGAAATTTCAGCACACAAATATTTGCAGAAGAAATACCCATTAGAAAGAAATGATGTACCCTTATAAATGCAGAGGGGAGAAATAGAGTTGGAGAAAAAAGTGTCACAAATACTCTATGTGTAGAATAGTGACTTTTATTTAATCGGAAATCTCTTTTGTGGAGAGAGGATTACGTCCTACCTTGTGATCGATTTCATCGACTTTCACAATCAAGTCATCTACAACCACCTCTAAATTTCCCAATCTTTCACCTTGCTCGTTCACTTCATTCTGAACATTCTCAATTTTCTCCCCTTGTTCAGCGACCTCGTTGTCCAGTCGTGCAATATTTTCCTCATTCCCAGTCACTCGATTGTCCAGATCATCCAAATCCTCCCTCTGTTCGGCTACCTCGGTGCTAAGGTTCTCCAGTCTGTTACGAAATTCAAATGGAATCATAATTGTAGGATTAAATGCACTCATAATATCGACGTAGGATAGTGTTTGTTTAAAAGCTGACTTTTTGTAATTTGAAATGACCGTAACGTTGAGGAGGAGTTTGAAGAGAATGAAGGAGGTGGGGATACAACAAAGGCTAATGCTCATACATGTTGCGAAAAGAATATATACATGCCAAGGAGAGACCAGCTTATTCTACATCGGGCCAAATGTATTGCAACATATCCTCTAAAGCAGTGGTTTTTTAATTAAACGAGGAGTTCTACACTTTTGCACACATCTGGAAAACATGTTTTTAATATTTTTTAAAAATATGTTCCCAAACATATAACAAGTTGTTCTTTATATCACTGAAAAGTGCTAAAGTGTCTTTTTCCATTGATATCTTTCAATGGAATTTGATGAGTTATGAAATCCCTGGGGTAATGTTGGTATTTCAAGGGTAATTATTGGTAGCTTATCCTGTCCAATGTCATTATTCACATTCACATCAGACAAAATCTGTGCACTTCTACTTAATCATATCCTACATACGTTAGAACATTAAAGAAGGGTCTATACCGTTATCATAACAGGATTCAGTACACTAGTGCCAGTGTCAAATTGTCAGACTCTGGAGTAAATTTATTTACTCCAGAATCCATTGCGGGTACGTTAGAATTTAATACAATCCAGACACTCTCAATTTCATATGACATTGTCTAGCTAAGGTTCCACTGTCACAAACGATGATTCTAGTCGAAATGCTCACATATCCGTTTTGGTCTTTATGCCAATGATAAAATTCGTTTCCATATGTAGACCTCATTGTCCGAAAGTTTTCGTGGTTATTCGTTAATGACGGACAACAAGATTTATGCAATATTAATACAAAGTTGCAAAGTGAGAAGAAGAAGTTGAGAATTGCTGAATGACTCAAAAAAAAAAAAAAAAAAAATCGTCTGCTTCGCATTCTGGAAAGCTTTGTTCCGATCACATGCATATCAGCCAGCGGACACGAACAATGAACCTACAGGCCGATGAAAATGATGAGTACGTGGATATTTATCAGACGGGGGCCTACCCTTCCCCCACACCTCTTCTTCTGTTTGTTTTTCTTCTCTTTCATTTCTTCCTCTCTTCAATTTTGTTTTCTCCTCTTTTTCTTTTCCCCCTTCTGTTTGTTTTTTTCCTAGTTTTGCATGTCCACTGCTAGTTATACCTGCTTTGAATGGGGTCACCCCTGTAGACTGTTAGTAAAATGATCTGAGTGGTTGATCATGAACTGAACGAGTATAATGCGTTTTACACAAAAGTTTGAAGTGCAGTTCCGTCGCCAAGGGGGGGGGGGCAAAATCGTGTGTCCCACGTGTGCCCCCAACTGAGATTAAGATTTTCAAAAAAAAAAAAACAGTATGTCTTCTGTAGTCAGGGGGGGAAAAGGGGGAAAACATTCTGTCCCTTTTCGTCGGTGCGAAATTTGTTATTTATGGCAAATGAAATGAACAAAAGAGGGAATTGTAAGGGTGATCAATCTTAAACCGGTAGACCTTTCTTCGGTACCAAACCACACAAATTTTTGTTGAATTTATATTTTATTCAGAAGAATACCATTTTCGTCAGGTTTTTATTTTTCCAAGGTCGCTTATGTTTATCAATTAAATAGATTCAGTGACAAAAACTTACGTTCTGTCCTCCAAGAAATCAATTATACTTTGGACCATATCCTGAAGTCCCATTTGCGTCCCGCCTTTCTCAGCCTCTATAGCAGCTCTATGCTTTTTAAGAGGTTCTTTGTAGGCTTGTCCTACTCGCTTCATCTCCATAAGAATAACTGTCTTCCACATAGGGTCAATTGTCTTTAACTTTTTGGCCAATATAGTGAGATACTTATCCGCCATTTTCTAAAAGAGAAATGATTAAAAGCTTGCATGTTGAGATTAAATGAATGTTTTGGTGACTTTTGTCTTCTGTCTTGTAAGAAAAACGAAAATATTCCCCACCATGTCCTTCAAACCCTATTACAATACCATTTTCCTTCCTCAAGATATCTCACTCCAAAGATTGGTTATTTCTGTTAACCAGAATGCAAAAATGCATTGAGGTTTCGATGATACAAAAATTGTACTGTTTCAAATTTGCCATCTGTGCCATTATCTTCTCACTCAAATGTTATACTAGTATGTTCAAAAGATAATTTTGTTATTCCAGATGCTTTTTTGACCTCAACAAAAGCAAGCGATAGATAGATAGATTAGATAGATAGATTAGATAGAATAGACAGGATAGATAGGATAGATAGGATAGATAGGATAGATAGACAGACAGACAGACAGAAAGACAGACAGACAGACAGATAGATAGACAGATAGACAGACATCTTGAGATATCCCTTTCTCAAGATTTTCAGACTTTGACCCCCGGTGACCCCAGATGACCTTTGACCTCTGCCAAAAACAATAGGGACCATCTCCTGACCATAACATATTAACATCCCAAATATAAAATCTATCCAAATTTCCTATCTTGAGATGTGTGTTTACAATATTTTAAGACTTTGACCATTTGTGACCCCAGATGACCTTTGACCTCCACCAAAGACTACAGAGACCATCTCCTGACCATAACCCGTCCACATACCAAATACGAAATCTATGATCCAAGTTTCCTTTCTTGAGATATCATGTTTAAAAAATTTTCAGACTTTGACCCCCAGTGACCCCAGATGACCCTTGACCTCTACCAATAACAATAGGGACTATCTCCAAACTACAACCCATCCATACACCAAATATAAAATCTATTCAAGTTTCCTACCTTGAGATATCACGTTAACTAGATTTTCATAATTTGATCCCTGGTGATCCCAGATGACCTTTGACCTCCGCAAAAAACAATAGGGACCATTTCCTGACTATAACGCATCTTCATACCAGATGTGAAATCTATCAAAGTGTCCTATTTTGAGATATTGTTTTAAGAATATTTTCAGACTTTGACACCTGCTGACCCCAGATGACCTTTGACCTCCGCAAAAGATAGTAAAGGCCATCTCCTGACCATAACGCATCAACACACAAAATATGAAATCTATCCAAGTTTCTGATCTTGAGATATTATGCTAACAAGATTTTCAGACTTTAACCCCTAGTGACCCCAGGTGACCTTTGACCTCCGAAAAAACAATACAGACCCTCTCTTGACTATAACGTATTAACATACCCTAATGTGAAATCCACCCGAGCTTCCTACCTTGCGATATTGTCTCAGCGAAATTTTCAGACTTTAACCCCCAGTGACCCCTGATGACCTTTGACCTCCGCCAAAAACAAGAGGGACCATCTCTTGACTATAACACACCAACATACTAAATATGAAATCCACCCAACCTTCCTATCTTGAGATATCGTCTTAACGAGATTTTCAGAAGTTGACCCCCAGTGACCCCTGATGACCTTTGACCTCCGCCAAAAACAAAAGGGGCCATCTCCTGACTATAATGCATCAATATACCAAATATGAAATCCACACAAGCTTCCTATCTTGAGATATCATCTTAACCAGATTTTCAGACTTTGACCCCCAGTAACCCCCGATGACCTTTGACCTACGTGAAAAGCAATTGGGACCATCTCCTGACTATAACGCATCAACATACTAAATATGAAATCTACCCAAGCTTCCTATCATGAGATATCGTCTTAATGAGATTTTCAGACTTTGACCCCCAGTGATCCCAAATGACCTTTGACCTCCGTGAAAAACATTAGGCACCATCTCCTGACTACAACACATCTACATACCAAATATGAAATCCACCCGAGCTTCCTATCATGAGATATCGTCTTAATGAGATTTTCAGACTTTGACCCCCAGTGACCCTAGATGACCTTTGACCTCCACGAAAAACAATAGGGACCATCTCTTGACCATAACGCCCAACATACCAAATATGAAATCTACCAAAGCTTCCTATCTTGAGATATCGTGTTAACAAAATTTTTAGACTTTGACCCCTGGTGACCCTAAATGACCTTTGACCTCTGCCAAAAACAATAGGGTTCTTCCTCTCAATATGGCGCATCTATGTACTAAGTTTGAAAACTGTCAGACATCCGTATCTTGAGATATCGTGTTAACAAGATTTTCAGACTTTGACCCCCTGTGACCCCAAATGACCTTTAACCTCTGCCAAAAATAGGGTTCTTCCTCTCAGTATGGTGCATCTATGTACCACGTTTGAAAACTGTCAGACATCCCTATCTTGAGATATCGTGTTAACGAGCAAAGTGTCACAAACACAAACACACACATACACACATACACACACCATCACACACACATACACACACACGCACACACACACATACATACACACACACGCCATCATGATTGCACAGGTTTCTCTTATCATCGAAACCAAAAATACCTTTGCTTCTCAACAAAGCCACAGAAAGTTATGTAATGTGGGCACATTGCTTCAAATTCCTCTTGTTTTTCTTTATAATTGAGCCTCCTGTTTGTCCTTGAAATTTGATACTGTTGGAATGTTTAAATACCTTTTCCTGTAGCTCCAGCAATACCCTTCACCATTCATAGAGCACAACCAACAATGTTGCTAAATATTGCCTGCAGAGGTATCATAATTATAAAATAAATTGAATGCAATGTCAAATTAATGTGCCACGATGACATCACAGATTTTCCATGATGCATCAAATCCCAAGAAAAATATGCAATACTTTAAAAATTTGTTTATTCCGGATGCTATAAGCTATTTAAATGCAGTTTTCACCTTCTGAAAGAGAATATTTTTCTGCTTATTTTGAAGTTAACGAATTTTGTCTCCAGAATATGCCTTTAAAGATTAACAGGGAAATGCTGGGAAAAAGTCCTTGTTTAAATCTTTTCTTTACTCCTGGCCCTCTTGAATTCACGCTACATAATTTCACATCCAAGCCGTAGGACTCAAAATTATAGTTTAGATAGGATATGTAATGAACAGCTTCATGTTTGCTTATACAAAGGCAGGACAAATGTCTTCACAAAAAGCTAAAAAAATCTTATTAATGAGATTAAACTATTCAACTTCGACGGATGATATAAACTTCTACTTTAACGTTTGTTTAGACGTATTTTGTAAAAATACGCAAAAATCTGTAAAGGTAGCTGTAATTCTAAAATAGATGAATGCAGACGAATTTTCCATACCTCCTGACCATCTTGTGCTCTCGTTGATATAGGTGTGAGGATAATTGGAAGTTCGTGCATGGCAACTTACAAAATCAAGTTTCGCGTTTGGGAGATTTTCAAGAACATATACACGTTATGATCCCCACACCAATCAGTGTTATTTAATTTACATAAATGTTTTAGGATAATATGTATACCGTACACCACAATCGAAAGATAATTGTGATTTAAGAAGTTGTTGTGATTTACGTAAAGTAAGGGTAGGCGGTGCACCATCTGACGTTACATGGGTAGTCTGCAAACTATAAGCACATTGGAAGGAAAGGCCCGAAATCTTTAGTGTAGATTTCATACGAAAGACTTGGGTGGCATTATAGATTATGTGCCGGGGGGTTGATTATTGTTGGTTTGGTCTCTGTGACCAGAAGGCTAGACCGGTTTCTGTTGCTTTGGCTCAATTTATGGCCCAACTTCATCAGTAGCGAACCGTTAAGAGGGTTGGGGTAATTAATCAACATTGTCTAATGATGCGGACAACATAGTAAAAGTAACAGCTGAAAAATTTCTCGTAGATCCCATAGAATGTCGCTTTTGGGAGCGCAACTTACACTTATCACAGAGGCCTTACATTGGCCGGGATAAGATCTTGGGGAATACATATTTGTAGGTTGAATAAAATGCCATTTAATTATAGGCCCGTTCATAACGTAAAAGTTATAATAAATATGCCGTAGACTGTAACAATTCCCGGCGGGTGTTGCCTTTATCACCAGTAGTGTGGAGGGGGGTGTTACAGTAAAATTCTGTATCCTCTCCACAGTAAATTCGGTTTACATGAGATGAGGCAAAGATCCCACGAGATACAACATTTCACGACAATTTTTATAGTTCCTTAAAGCTTTTTAAGCAGGAGTTTAGGATCATCGTTTTCAAGAAGTCTAATCCCTCTGGTGCGATAGACCGAGGGTTAGGTGTCGTTCTCTCAACGCAACCCCTTTTAAGTTTTTTCGGGGGGAGTTAGAGATCAACACAATCTCGTAGGGTCTCACAAGGCATGAGGTTATGAACTTGATAAATTCGGAGCCTTAGTTTGATAGGCTCGGGTTTGAGTCTTTATGACTACCGAGAAATTAAACGTGAGGTCACAGAGACCAAACCAACAATAATCAACCCCCTGGCACATAATCTTTAATGCCACCCAAGTCTTTCGTATGAAATCTACACTAAAGATTTCGGGCCTTTCCTTCCAATGTGCTTATAGTTTGCAGACTACCCATGTAACGTCAGATGGTGCACCGCCTACCCTTACTTTACACAACATAACACGGCAGCCTTGACGCCAATAAAATTGACCAATCAGAAGACAGAATCCAAGGTATTCTCTTTCAGGTCCAAATGACATTGTAAGAGACCTTCTCTCTGATACTTCAGCAACCCCAGTCTACAAAGATTCAACTGAGGAAACAACCCTAGAGCCTAAAATAAAGGCATATCTTTAACCATAACCATAGAGTTACCTAATTGTCAATATCTTGCCAATAAGGAAATACAGACTATACGTAGTCATGAACTGCCCATAACCCCTTTAAATGGCGAAAGAAACCCAAGTACCTCACGATTAATTTCTCGATAGTCATAAAGACTCAAACCCGACCCTATCAAATTAAGGCTCCGAATCTATCAAGTTCATAACCTCATGCCTTGTGAGACCCTACGAGATTGTGTTGATCTCTAACTCTCCCCGAAAAAAACTTAAAAGGGGTTGACTTGAGAGAACGACACCTAACCCTCGGTCTATCGCACCAGAGGGATTAGACTTCTTGAGAACGATGATCCTAAACTCCTGCTTAAAAAGCTTTAAGGAACTATAAAAATTGTCGTGAAATGTTGTATCTCGTGGGATCTTTGTCTCATGTAAACCGAATTTACTGTGGAGAGGATACAGAATTTTACTGTTACACTCCCCTTCCACACTACTGGTGATAAAGGCAACACCCGCCGGGAATTGTTACAGTCTACGGCATATTTATGATAACTTTTACGTTATGAACGGGCCTATAATTAAATGGCATTTTACTCAACCTACAAATATGTATTCCCCAAGATCTTATCCCGGCCAATGTAAGGCCTCTGTGATAAGTGTAAGTTGCGCTCCCAAAAGTGACATTCTATGGGATCTACGAGAAATTTTTCAGCTGTTACTTTTACTATGTTGTCCGCATCATGAGACAATGTTGATTAATTACCCCAACCCTCTTAACGGTTCGCTACTGATGAAGTTGGGCCATAAATTGAGCCAAAGCAACAGAAACCGGTCTAGCCTTCTGGTCACAGAGACCAAACCAACAATAATCAACCCCCTGGCACATAATCTTTAATGCCACCCAAGTCTTTCGTATGAAATCTACACTAAAGATTTCGGGCCTTTCCTTCCAATGTGCTTATAGTTTGCAGACTACCCCTGTAACGTCAGATGGCGCACCGCCTACCCTTACTTTACTTTTTCTTTCATTTTGTATTTTCTACTTCTCATATATTTGCGATAGCAGTTTGCATTTTGTCTTGAAAATTCACACCACGAGATTCCAATTTATCTCTGTTTTATAAAAGTTAACTAGTTAGATGAGACTGAATAACATACCAAGACGAATGTGATATATAGTATCACTCAACTCGATAAAAATTTCAGAGTTTAAATTTATTTTCACGTATGGTTCAAGTTCAGGTTTGGCTTCCCTTTAGATGCTTCTTACGACAGGTGGGAAATACTGTGGGCATATTCGACAACCCCAGTACATATGGGGCTTTATTTTAATAAAATTTGTACCCTTCTGGAGTAATTATACTCATACTTAAAAATAAGCTGCATAGTTTACCTCATTCATACTGCCAATGTTCGCAAGTGTCTTACAAGCTGATGCAACCACCATTGGATTCTTATCCCAAGCTTCTATCAATTCATCGTTGTATTTGGAAACCTCCATCGGGTATTCGGCAGCAACCTCTGCTATTGCCATGTATGCCATATGAACACAGGAAGTACTCTCCAAGTCTGCAATCATTGCATCGAGGTAGGGGACAAGTCTCTAACAAGAAATGAAGAGTATTACTAACAGTACAGTAGTTACCTTTGTAGTTTTACATTATAGGACCTTTGTCCTTTAATGTAAAACTAAAAAATAAGGTTAAAATAAAGGATCAGAAACTAAAGATATAGCCTCGAAGGAATTAACGAACATGCACTACTTCAGAAACTCTCAGAGGGAGATTGCAAATTAGCAGTTAGGCAGTTTTTATCGAGTACAGAGAAATTTGTATGTAGCAGAGAGAATTATAAATGAGATAATACTGAAGCAATAGGGTGGAGGGTAATGCTTTGTGAATATGAACAAATTATAAAAGCAACACGTGTGTTTTGTAAGTCCTGTCTTGATGTTTGTGAAGTTTGGGAAGTGAGCATCTCATCAAAATTGGGATGGAAGCTCAACGAGGCATTGTCCCTCCCTTTGGTAGCTCAACTGGGCATTGTCCCTCCCTTTGGTAGCTCAACTGGGCATTTTCCCTCCCTTTGGTAGCTCAACTGGGCATTGTCCCTTTCTCTGGTAGCTCAACTGGGCATTGTCCCTCCTATTGGTAGCTCAACTGGGCATTGTCCCTCCCTTTGGTAGCTCAACTGGGCATTGTCCCTCCCTTTAGTAGCTCAACTGGGCATTGTCCCTCCCTTTGGTAGCTCAACTGGGTATTGTCCCTCTCTTTAGCAGTTAGGGCTTTGGTTAGCCGTCGTATAGAAGATGGGCTTAAGATGGCGATGCGACCGATGGAACCTTTCATTAAAACTTTAATAATGGTTTTGTAACCGACACCTGCAGTATATTCAAACGAAAAGATGAAGTACAAAAAATAAACAATTTAGTTGTGTTTTAAACTCCCTCTACCGGCTCGAAACCCTCATACCTTACATAACAAATATATGAAATCTCTGACATTTTATTTATGTTTTCGTCAACCAAGATATTATGTTTCAGTGAGAGCGTTTTACAGAAAATATTATTATCCTTGTTTGGTACCTTTGGTTCTTTCTTCGCCACGTCCCCGACTAACATGTAATAATACGTCTTCTCGGAGTCGTCCATGTCGTCAGCTGCCTTTTCAGCGAGTTTATCAAAATGTATCATCACTTTGTCAGGTGCATCTTTATAAAGAGGTTGCAACACCACTGAAAATAACAGGATAACAACATTAACCATATTGTGTAGAGAAGGAGTATACACAATATACCTCAGATATTAAACTGTTGACAAAATGAATGGTTTGAGATTTGGCAAAAAGCTGATAAATTATCTCTTTTTTGTAAATCATGGTAAAGAGAGTAATCATGTTACGCAAGTTGTAATAGTAACATATACTGCTTAGGCCTCATGACATAGATCCTCAAGATGTCATAAATTTGGCTGCTATAAGAAGCTCTATCTATTGTGATTTTTTCCATCTTGCAAAATTGTAGTGCTGAATTATTACCCTCAGACAGATTATAGCATCTTTGTTGTCGTTTGCTCTAGTACAATATACTTCAAACTTCCCTTACAATGTGATACCCGCAAGAGCAATGTGGCAAAGTTTATAGTTTTCTACTGCGAAGTTCAAAAGAAAGTCAATGAAACTGTTAAGTCTTTCCATCGTCGTTAAAATATAATATTTCGTACTTATCAGACTATTTCAGATTCTAAGTGTCAAGAACACTTCCACGAGGCGCAATATTTTATTAAAGTGCTAGTGTAAATAAAGCCTCCGAACCCTTAAATCGGCCAGCAAACCTAAGAAAGTTTCAAGGACTTTATGCACAGAGCTTACATTCTATTATTATTAAGGTTGTGCACAGACCGTCCCAGATCGGGACCAAACCGAAACCGCCCGAAACCGAAGTCGTGTTCGGGGTTTAACTCGGATCGACATTTGGATGATTTCCTGAAGATTTTGAATATAAAAGAGACAAAACCGCGGCAGATTTATGCACAACTGTCAAATCAGAATGCCACCTTATGACACCTTCTGTACAGTGACGTAGCCAGGATTTTTCACCAGGGGGCACTGGGGGCACAGACTTTTTAGGGGGCACAACATATAACTCAGGGATAACTATGATGAGACTATTAGAACTACATTTTGTTGAGTCTGAAGACAGTCAATGGCGGCTCGTGATCTAAATGCGTGGAAGGGCAAATTGGTATTGGTGGGAATAAACCTACGGCGTAGGGTCCAGGGGGCGCGGCCCTCGGAAGCTCCCCTATATTTACAATATTGGGGTTATAGAACGAAGCATTTCTCTGCCTTCACATGGCATGTGATGAGCATTAAACTGACTGGAAACTTCACCATTATTTCATTGAATTAAGTCTTACAACTGGCTTAAGGTTCCCGTGGCAATGACAATGCAATCGTCTTTCTTTGGGATGAGCAAACATTTCAATTACATGTTGATTAAAATTGAATCTTTTCTTATGAACTTCTTTTCATTTGATAGCATAGCTAAAGCGTTTAACCTATCATCATTCGTACTCAGTGTACCAGCTGGGTGAAAACCTATGTGAAGACGATACAGACAGTATTTGCCGCCCATGTGGTCCTAATCGTTTGATTTCCAATTTTTCTTCAAGACTCCTCTTTGAAAATGGACAAGTTTGTAAACTTTTGACAGTATTCATGTTGCATTCATGTCTCACAATGAGAGGGTTTTGGGAGCTAGATTAGACTTAACACACGAAGAGCTCCCGAGCACGATTGAGTGCCCGTGTATACCCAAGCTGCTATAAGCATTTTGACCTGACTCACCAGCTCACCGTGATTTTGTGAGACCGCAGCATAGTTTTCTACAAAGGATACACTCGTGGCTGATTAACGCATTCTTAGTTACCGGTGTGTGCATGAGTGCCACGAAGCGAGACCAGGGAGGGCAAGTGAAAGGCTGTCCGTAGTTCGAAGAAATTGGCCACTCACATTTCATCATTTTAGCAGATAAAATGTAAGTGCGCATGCTCACACCATGTTGAGCGGGGCAGATTGCAATGGGATGGGGGCACCTGGGGCACAACTTTGCTGTAGGGGGGAGGGGAGGGGCACGTGTCCCCCGTTCCGCCCACTGGCTACGCCACTGCTTCTGTATTGAAGCTTTGTACACATGCATGGTATGACATTTGCACGTGAAAATGGGTATTATATCAGCGTGCTCTAAAGAGGATTTTAAATAGATACAAACTTTTATGCGACACATTTGAACAAATTGAATCACTAAAACCTTCTACATATCTCGCGCATATTAAAAAGAGCATATGTATTGTTGCGGGCGTTGTTTAAGTTTATTGTGATAATTTTGTGTGAATTTTCAATGACCATACACGGAGTTGATTTCGTTTTTCCATTTCATCTAGATTTTCTACCTTTTTCAATTTTTATATTTATCTATATATTTCTCAGTAGTCTTCAGCGTTTTTTTCACGTTTGCTCTCACTGGTTTCTGTATCTATTCAGAGAACAGCTGGCGGTCAAACAAGCGTGTTCAGCTAGATTGCATCATTCGTGATTTATACTATAGGTGTTGCGTTAGTGTGATAACTAGTGCTGTTCCAAAAAATTGGCGCCTGCTCAGGAAGCGAATTGCGAGTTGCTTTAACTGTCATTTGAACAAAGGCCAAAACCAAATTGGCTTTATAGCTCAGTGGTTAAAGCGTTCGCACTAGAAGGCGGGAGGTCGATTTCAAATACCGGTGGAGTCAATTTCATATTCACCGTATCTAGATTTTCCAGCTCTTCGGAATTTCATGTGTATCTATATCTATATTATATAAACAGTAACAAAGAAAACAGCTAATGCCTTAACTACCAACATACTTGTACCACATTTGACAACCGTACAAAATTTTCGAAGCCCTGCTTCTTCCTCGGTATACAAAGAAACTGTGCCAGAGAGTTTGCTAGAAGGAGATGTTAACGGGGGCAGGAGAAAGTTCCTGGGTGAGATAATTCCCTATTGAGGCCATTAGTGATGGTGTTAAGCTTCTTTATTAGCTTTAATTCTGTGGCTTTATGTTCTGCATCGGAACAAAATCCCCCTTTAATCAGGCACACTTTGACATTGTCAATGCCATGGCCAGGGAGATTAAAATGTTGAGAGACCGCGTGGAGCTGGGAATTATTACGTACTGTCTGTTTATGATTATTAAATCGAAGCCTAAAGGGTGTTTTGGTTTCTCCAACGTCGTTGCCATGGGGACAGATACTACAGAAGATAAAGTAAATGACATTAATTTTGCAGAATTACAATTGTAGGGCCCTGGGTGTAAGTTGACGTCGGTTCCGGGAACGGTCACGACACTCTTGGTTACAATGTGTCTACATATTTGACAACGGGGACCATTACAGGGTTTGTTCCTGGGGAGGGGGGGATTGAGTGGGGGTAGTTTGCTGGTTGTTATTATGGACCTCAGAGAGGGTGGCTGCTTTAAGGCTAGGACCGGGGGATTGGTAAACTCTGGTGAGCCTATTGAATTGAGAATGTGCCAAAATGACTTAAATTGTTTGAAAAGTACCTCACATTGAGGAAAGTAGGTAGTGACAAAAGGTATTCGATCGTTGTGCCAATAACGGTTGTAACAAAGGAGTTGCTCACGTGAAAAAAGTTTAGCTTTGTTAATGTTTTGGTTGACCAAGCGAAGGGGGTAGCCCTTATTTCGAAACTGTTGTTTCAGTTCAAGGACTTTGTTGCAAAGGTCAACAGGGTCAGAACAGATGCATTTGTACCTAAGGGCTTGGCTATAGACAATTGATTCTTTGGTATGTTTGGGATGGAAGCTATTGAAAGCGAGGTAAGCGTGGCGATCAGTGGGTTTGCTATAAACCGAAGTTTGGATAGATGAATTCTGAATGGTGACCAGGGGCCCATTCCACAAAGGCTTACGCACAATCTTAAGTTTGATTCCCCATACTTAAGTCAACAGTAAATCATACTTAAGATTGTGCGTAACTCTTTGTGGAAAGGGCTCCAGAACGTCCAAGAAAGCGATGGAACCAGAAGAAAAATTACATGTGAACTTTATGGACTCGTGTGAAGAGTTGAAGTCACGGATAAAAGACGTTAGTTTGTCTTCCCCGTTGTTCCAAAGCATGAAAATATCGTCAATGAATCTTACATATAAGAGAGGCTTGTGGACGCATTCTCTCAAAAAGTCCTCCTCAAGGGCTGCCATGAACAGAGTGGCATAGGCAGGGGCCATCTTGGTACCCATGGCTGTTTCATTGGCCTGGACAAAATGTTTGTCCTCGAACGTGAAATTGTAATGGGTAAGAATGAACTTCATAAGTAGGCACAAATTTGCCACTATTATATACATATAGCACGCTGATGTGGCACCAATTTTTCCCGTGCAAATATATGTGCCTTACATACAACGTATGTTGCCCATATAAAGGCACAGTAGAAAAGGCGCCTTAAGGATATTATACATGACGTATAACCTTACGTTGAATGTATTTGAAAGTTGGTCGATAATCATTAGTCAACACGACTTGGTCGACCTATTGCAGCACTTGATGCGGACCAAAGGTGGCATCCAAGTAAATGTACCGTATATATGGAACTAATTGTGCCTATTCTCACTTTGGAAGATTCCAAGTGTACCTACGTCCAAGGGTAGATCCCTTTCCCTCAAGATAGACCTCCATAACGACATCAGCGCACGGAATTAATAATTCGGTCTGTTGGTAAATGCAACCGATAGCGTTCGCTGCCATTTCCTCCAGTTGATCGTTTTCGCATTTCATTAACTTCATAGTACCAGGAATGAAAGGCTTGATCACATTTGCTTGGGAGAAATTCTGTGAAAAAATAGTCCATCGATAATACGTTAATCTTCAAAATGTGGTAACATTCCGTTGCATGCATGTGTTTTTCTGTTTTTATTTTAAAGAATTCTAAGGAGTAGAGCTTTGTAAAAATTGAATACCATAGTAAAGTTGTGGTGTTGTAACTATCTCTGGCAAGCAAATTCTTTCATGATAGGACCTTACAATAGACTTAAAACATGTTTTTTAATTGAAACATTTAAACTATCACAGAACGACAATTTGTTGATGGATATCACGTCAACAATGAGGCGCTCTTTGAAACACGTAAGATCGTATGCAAATTAAAATAGGTGTGCTTAATTATGCGTAACGTGCTAGAAAACCTGATGAATGAAATATTACGCTTTTATTAGCTTCCAACGAGATCCGTTTTCTTCCGAAAACAAACATAGATAATCCTTTGTGGTATATGCAACAACTACCGCAGAACGTTAATGTCGATAGGGCAGTGATCAGGTGATTATCGTTTCCAATAAGCAGTCTTCAAGCCTCAGAATGAACATTGAAACAGGAAGTTTTGTGTATCCTGTATGAAACCGATAGCGAAAGTTATTACAATTTCCATTAACTGCTAGCTCATTTTTTAATCGGTCGAGCCCAGATTGTCGAAAACACAAGCTGATTGTGATGATCATTCAAAATAGAAGTCATCTTCAAGTAGGGACTATCAGCTTGCTACTTACCCTCATAACGGTGCTCGAAAGAATATTCATCGCCACAGTTCCGTATCCAGACATTGGTTGTCCATCTAAATCTTGAGTGATGACGTAATCAAACAAAGTGGACAGTTCAGAAGATGCCTTGCTGTGAGGAAGTAAAACAGTATTTCAGCTTTTTAAAATTTGGGTTTCCATGAGTACAATCCTCACAAACGAGTTAAAAATATGTAAAATAATTCACTTAAATCACAAGTATATTGTGACATTAATTTATACCGCCATATTGCATGTCACATTTTCTACAACATGCAAATACAAACTTATCATACAGGGTATAGGATATTAAGTTAACAATCACTACAGAGACAAAGTTTCAATGGGCAGAAAACATTCTAAGAGGAAGCTTCGAAGAAACAAAATTTTTGTTATACAAAAACGTACCAAAATCGTATGTCGGCGCCCTTTTTAGGTTTTCAACATACTTTACTCTTGCACCATTATTGGCAAAAAGACATAAAATTAATAGCATTGTTTTCAGGCCCAGATAACGAAATGCTCAAGCAGCTACCAGTAACTGTACTATCTGCACTTTATTCTGATGAAAAGGGTCGTTTGTAATATATGGATAGGTTTTGCAGAAACGTATCTTCATGCTTTATACGCACTAATGAATGTTGTCGCTGTGCTAAGTTAATTGCTTCCACACCAAGCGTGATTAGAAGCTTCCAAAATACACCGACTGGCAATAAATTTACCCTCCCGGTCAATAACAGATGTTGCAAAGGGCGCAACAATAATTGTAACGCAAATAACCCTCTTGTTGTCGGGTATAATTGTCAACATAGACAATAAAAAGAGTTGATAAAGATGCCAAAATAGCCTTCCACAACAATTTTCAAAATCATTTGAAGAGAACATTCAGGTTAAAATAAAATAAACTGTTATCCTAGTGGTAATGATTTAAGGGTTTTAATGAGCAGTTTCCATTTTGCTTTTCTTCAAGTGACCATTGTCATGATAAATGGCTATTTCTGACACTGCACGATAATCTCATGAAAATCCTATTTCTGTACTTTCGTGGTCTCAAAAGCCAGAAAATTGCATCTAACTGTCTAGGTTTAGGCTACTTTTATTTATGATGAATTCGGTATCTAGACAGCCAAGCAGACCTTTTATCTTGGCTATTTCTTTCAAAGTACTTAATTAATGGCTATTTCATAGCGGTCACTTGATGGAAATTACGTCAATTAATGTTTCTTTGTGTACTTGTCTTGATTTCCAGATGCCAAAAATGTACACCGAACGGTGATTAATTTCCATAACTTTTCCCCCTGTAAGATTGCTTGCTATTTAGCTCTAGCAGATCATTAATCTTTATCTTCACAAAGTAGCCCATTATTACATTAAAATCATAAATCGATGCCTGACAGTAACACAAAATACTATGACCACCTTCATACTAAAATGTGAAAGAGAGGGATAGGAGCATGGGCGTCCGCAGGTAGGGGCAAGGGGGAACTTGCCCTCCACTGGAAAATAAAAACCCTGAAAAAACGAAAAAGGAAAAAAGGAAAAAGACGAAGAAAAGTTAACATCAACATTTCTTAACAGTTCACTCGGTGTTTTCCCTATTTCTATGCGGTAAATAGGCTTTAGAAATGCCATTTCCAGCGATCTGAGAGGCATTTTGGGCCAAACTTTTTGGGCGCTCCGCGCCAACTCATGGTGGCGCGGAGCTTTCCCCCCTAAAAAAATTTGCCCCCTGAATTTTCTTCTGCGGGGGCCCATGAATAGAAAATTTAAACATGGTTTAATAGAAAAAAACTTGCTGAGGAGAAATAGCAAGGGAGTATTATACCAGGTTTCGGAAAATCAAATGGAAAGTCTGAAAAGCCGTGGCTTTGATCGTGCTGAGGCTCGGGGTATTTACTCCTTCGAAGGGCCCCTGCAAACCATTTTCGCCCCCTCTGACCGAAATCCCTAGCTCCGCCACTGTCCAGTACCTATAATGCATTTTTTTCTCCAAAAAACCCAAGTGTCATTATTAAAATCACACTAAATAAACAGGAACAGACTCAAAGTGAACGAAACTGACTCCTAAATGAGACGTAACAGCATTATTTCAAAGTGTTATTGAAACCAATGAGCAATTACTCTGCCATCACGCCACGGAACTTTTCTGATAATTATATTCCAATTAGTTTTATTTTTTCCTGTTTTTTTTTTTTAAATTATCCTCTACATTGGTACATAATGATTTCAGTGGATCGAGGACATCATCTTTTAAAAGAAAAAAAAAAACAAAAAACAAAAAAAAAAACCCAACTTTCGAAATTTTTCCTTACATATAGATTTGTACAAACAAAGTCAGAGTTTTTTGACATTTGGTTATACTCACACTCCCTTTTCTCCAATTTGACTTAGAGTATAAGTAACCATGTTAGTCTTGTTCCCATACTCTGTGATATCATTCTCCTCTCGCTTCAACCATTCAAGCATCGCTGTATACAATTGTGGCAGTAATTTTTCTGTGCCCTGTAGAGAAACATGATTAAACTAATGTAAAACGTACGTATCAACATACTTCAATGTCTTTTACAAAGCTGTATGGAGATTCTATAAGGAAATGTTTTTGTTTCACTTTCCTTAGGATACTTTCAAATGTGACCTAATACTTCTTAATTCCGCATTATATTACACGTACGTGCTTGACTGACACTGAACCCCTGTAAATTTCAACATTATTAAACCCTTAGTTCCTAGTCCCTAAAATAGAATAATCGAAGCTTCACATTCCCATCGCAATGTTTTTTCTAGCCTTCATTCTGATACTGATTTTAGCTATTAATCATAGCCGTCTCTCGCGTAAGTAAAAGCTATTGGTTTCCGATATCCGTAGCCTATTTTCGTACATAACTTTCCGAGACAGCACCTGTCAGTCTGAGCCTGGATATTTCACTCGACGGATGAATCCTTAATAGTAGGATCTAACTGCACTGTGGTCCCATTTTTTCACGTTTGTAAGGATCATTACAAATTTTGAAGACCCTGCCCTACATATAAGCAAAATCGAAGAAGTTATGTGGGTTACTGAAATTCGTTTGGGGTTAAGCATTTTAATGAAGGCTTCCGAAAGGCTCTCAGAAGAAACTAGAAATTTGCCAGAAAACGTTTTAAATTTTTTTAACAAAAATTTGAAAATTAAGACTTTATATTGGAGAAATTTTGAAATTTCATGAAAAAAAACTTGGCCTTTCGGTTAGGTGGAATTGGACAATTTGGAATTTTAATTAAGCGAATTGCCTTTCTAAAGCAGAAAAAGTGGAATGTAGGATTTGAGTTGGCTTGGGGGTTTTACTGTACGGATTATCCACCGTCTTTGGAAAATTTACTGAAAACCATTTCTTAACAAATAGTTGTAATTCTGAAGCTTATATTGAAGAAAAAAAGGTATTTAAGACGGATTTGGGGGTTTCATAGAAAAATCTCACCTTCTTATGACCATTATCAAATAGCTCACACAGGCGACTTGTAATTTGTTGCGGTTACTGAATATGATCATGCAGATTACAGGCCCTCGGACGTAACTTGGGAAATTTCCCGGAAAGTTTGGCTTCCGCCTTTTAACTATTCAACATATATTTGAAAATCTGTGGAACTTATACATTGGAGGGATTTTATGGAAGTTTTATCTGTAGAATACAACATAAAAATTGAAGTTTTTTGCTGAAGATCAAACTGTCCAAGTTCATTTGGGCAAAATCAAGGCTAAAGTTGGTTGAGGTTTTATATTTTGTCCTTGCAGTGCAAATTGAATATTTTTCTTACTTCCTATTCAGAATGTTTGAAATCCTGGAGCTTAACTTGAAAAATATTTTAACTTTATAGCAAAAATTGTTATTTTTAGTTTTCTGGAATAACATCTTATTGTTAGCAAAACCTTACAGCAAAAATGGTAATTTTTAGTTTTCTGGAATAATATCTTATTATAAGCAAAATCAAGAATAATGTCAGGTCTGGAGACTTTGGCTTGCTTCTTTTATCGTTTGGAGAAAGGCTCCCCGACGAAATTCTAGGGGATATTCTCCCAGAATGAGGCCTGTCCCTGCCTCGATGGCTTTCCCTTTGGCTCTGCCAAATGGTAGATCCAACATTTTTAAATGATCTAGAGTTGGCGTCTCCTAGAGGAGGCCTTTGGGGCAACTTGTCCACCCTTGCCTGCTTGCTACTGACTACCCAAACTTATTTTGAAGAAACATCTACACCTGACATTGGTCTTATCATTTTCTTCAAAGTATCTGTCGTAATGTTTTCGAACGTCCATGTTGCATATTCACGGTAAACAAGCTGTTATTCCTAGTAACTTTGATTTCACAATTTAGGAGAAAAATAGTGTCACATGATCCTCGCGAGTCATAATAAAACAGGACATGATCCATAAGAGACATCAGAAAGGAGGCAGTCCGCTACATTAATTCAAGTTGGAGTGACGGCACTTCCCCTTTAAATAGAATAGAAATTAATCCAAACAATAAATTACTACACTGACACCAACCTTGATTTGAACAAAGTAAATATTTTCAACATTCTTCAAGATTTCTGCCTTCTTTACAAGAAATGATGTGACCAATACAGGAACTTCCTACATAAACAATTGCCCATCTGTAAGCAACGTACTCACACAGAAAAGAGCAGTGTAACAGATACTAGCTAGCATTCCTGAATGGTCAGTTTGCTTTAAGGGGGGGGGGGGGGGGTTCATGCTTTTTGGAAACTCTGCTATTGTAGACCATTATTAAAAAACAAAGGAAACCTACAACTAACCTATAAGTAGCAGTGAAAACAAAGTAATACCGTTTTAGTAACACTGTATGGCCTCATGAAGGGTTTTAATGGTCTTGTTTATTCAGTTGGTGAGCACACGTACCCCTTCAATTGAAACTAATTAAAGCTGAGTACCACGTTATTAAAAATGCAAGGAGTGATCCTCCAAAAGGAATACTTAATAGACACAAATTCCAAACATGGCCAAAGGTCACCATAGTTTGTGTATTCATGTAGCCAATCATAAAATGCATTACAAACCAATGCGGCACATTCACTGCAAATTTCACAAAAAATGACCTGTAACTGCAAATTATGAAAGCCTTTGAAGAGAGAGAAAGACATTTCACCCCACTGCTTATAAATGAAATAAATGAAAATGAAAATAGATAAATCAAATGAGAGGAAATCAATACAAGGACTGACAATTTCAGCTTAAGTGTTGATCTTTCTGGTTTGCAGCTCATGGGAAACAAGCAATGTCAGGTTTTCATTTAATGGAAAGAAGATTATCACAAGTTTAGTCAAACAAAGATTACTCTACAAAGTAATCTTTCTCGACATGAATTTTCAATGAAAGGATATGTACCGGTACAAGTTAAACACAGAAGGCATGTAATCAGAAAGTTGTCAGGAACGAATCCCTGCTATGTAATCGTCAGTGACACAATTAAATGTAATGTCATACTTACGTCATAATTCATATCGCTGCAGTTTGCAATTGAGTATGATGCTACATGGGCCATCTCATCAGTTCTCTTGTATCCTGCTATCATCAATTCCATTAATTTCTTGTTCACTTTTTTGATCATTTTGTCGCGTCTGCAATGCATGAATCCATAGATATAAAACATTCAAAGCCTTTTCTTATGTAGAAGATACTTCAGTTGGCAATTATATTAGAAGGTCTAAAAGTGTAAGGGAGAAGAATGTTGAATCCTCAGTGAAGATAATTCTAGCCTCATTCAGTACGCTACCGGCTGAGGAATTAGCCCGATTTATTTATTCAGATTGTTGTGTGCATACGTCCATGTTTCACAGTGGCGGTGCTACCATATGGTCAGGGTGACAATCGCCCCATACAGCTGACCGACCAAAATCGCATGTTAGCACACTTTTTAGGCTTTTAACGTACCTTGGCTGATTCCAAATGACGTCGTTTAATAATGTTGTTTTGATTGCCATGCTGAAAATGAGTCAAACAGCCGCCCTTATTTGTGCTGACTGTTCTTCTTCTGATAAGGAGGGTCATCTGTCCCATAGGGTAAGGTCCACCCAATCTAGATTTTACTATATTAACGGCGGTAGCTTCTCAACTAGGCGTGATTGTAGGCTTAAAAATACACAGCTTGGCCCTTCACTTACCCTCAAGGTCCCATGAAAGATGTTGCGATGGGCGGAGAAATAGTTCGAAAAAAAGAAAGCATTTCCTCACGCGTATGTAGATATCAAAATAGCTTCTACAAACAGTTTTCCATACGGGTCATTTGGAAAGAAAATGAAACAACAAAACTGTCGTCCTAGTAGTTATGGTTATAGACTTAGGGTACTGATGAACAACAGTTTCTATTTTGTTTTTCTTCAAGTGACCATTCTCATGATAGTATATAAAGCTTACTTAGAAAATGCAGAGTGGTCATCTGACACTGAGTTTAAACATTTGGAACATGTTCATCCATTTTCTTTCGTAGATTCAAAATAAAAAATATAATAATGACGTCTGTTTTCATTTTCCATGAAGAAGGCATCGAGAGGCGTAGATGCCAAGCAGACCTTTCATGTTGGCCTCTTAAGTTACAATTTGACTATTCAAAGCGGTCACATGTAAAATATTCAAATTGATGGTTCTCCTATCTTTATTCGTAGATGCCAAAAATGAACGTCTAAGTTCCAAATTTTGGGGTTGTGGAATATGATGTAGGAATTCCTCGCCTATCGCAGGAGGCGATTAAAGGTGAGAAGTTTTTTTTTTTTTTTTTTTTGGGGGGGGGGGGGGGGGGCATTTACCTATTTACTACGTGTTTGAAGCGAAACTAAAACTGTGTTTGAAACCGTATTTAAACGTTACTATTTCATCTAACTGACACTATATAACACATTTGTGTTGCTGTGTCGTTAAATCCCATTTAACTCTACACTCTACATACTGTTTAGCATATAAACCCCCTTTTTGTGGCACCTTTGTAAACATATATAGCTTCTAAACACTACATGTTTAGCAATTAAAGTGGGAGCAAAAAAGGGTTTAGAAAACATCTCTTTTGAGTTTAGTGGATTTACACATTGCAAAGTAGTCACTCATAGTCTTTCTTTTACATAAAATGTTGAATCTATAGACCTGACGAAACACAAATTACAATTGCCATCTTTATACTACTTCAATATGCTTTAATACAACCACACAGTGGAGATTTATAAAAGTATAACTCTACCAGTTTGCAAAGCCACGCTAAGGCTGAGGGCATCTACCTCTTGAAAGGGCCCCAACAGGCCATTTCGCCCTCTCTGACGCAATAGCTCCGCATCTGACGTTTCATTTGCATCTTTATGTCACTTCTTTGTTCAAAAGATACAATTATGAACAACAACTCAATGAAGATGCTCACCAGAAAGGTACTAAAAGTTTGGTACCTCTACTCCCCGCCACACCATAGATCTACACAAACTAAAAGTTAAAAAGTTTTACGCCCTTGTTACCAGCAACGACCAAGTAGAAGCTTTCGCTTTATCTTGGACGTCATTTGTTACAAGATGAAAGTTGTTTAATGTCATGTCTTCTCACATTTTGAGTGACTTACACAAATGCTTCTATCATATGCTGAATACACTCTGTCATTGCCTCCCCAAGTTGTGTCTTTGATGGTTCTATGTCCTTCCCCCACCAATCATCATCTTTTGTTCGCACTAACGTTACTGGTTTATGCAGAGTAGCGATTAACTCCTCGGCGTCCTTGACCCTGTCCTAAAATTTGTAATACATTGAAAAGAAATAAAGAAATTATTCTGTTCTAAAATTAAACTGAAATTACAAAATATCAAGAGTTTCATATCTTTTATTTTTTCCAATTAAAGAAAGTTTAGAAATATAAGTCGTTTTCAATGCAGAGGACAGGTAATACGACGAGAAAAGCAAATATGGGAGAATACTGGCCTTAACTTTTTTTTTATTTCATACACTACATCAGAATGCAGACAGAGCACAGAGGAAAACAGAGGAAGATGTATTGGGACAAAGGAAAAGTACATTCACAGAAGAAGGGAAGTTTACTTCATTTAGTTTTTGTCTTGAAAATCAGTATCAAAGTATTAAATAATGTTCGTGATATAAATTATTTTTCTAGGAGTAGATTAAAAATTCATTTTGAAAAGGTAATTAAACTAGGTGTTTGCTGTTTGTTAAGCCACGTAAAGATCATCGGTTACTTACTAAACTGCTAAAGAGCTAAATAAAATCATTATGTTCCCTGATGTTACACATCTTGGCGTTCCTAAACGATAAAATAACATTTATCATTGCCTGAGTCCCTTTGAAATGTGTCTTGGCATGACAGCCCTCGGTGATTTACTATATACACTTATACGACTACGTATTTGTTTTCAAACGCAAAACATGAGGGAAAACATTGCAGCTGTGTGATTATATGAGCGCGAGAACCACTGACGTTAGCAGTAAGTGACTTTACTCTTTAAAATCTCTGAGTTAGCCTTCCTGTAATCTAAAAAATACATATGCAAGTTTTTAATCACGGACCCATTCCTTTTATCAAACTTACCTTCCAATTAACATAATCCTTGGATTCGAATATTTCCTTGGCTAGTAGGTACAGCTCCGCTATTTGTTTCTCAATGCATTCTTTACAAATCTTCGTCCATATATCTCCATGTTTCCCTTTGCTGCAAAGAAAAAGTGCAGTTTACTTTAGTATTAAAGTATACCTCAAGTAAAGACATAAAAAAAATGTAAAAATACAGAGGTTGCAGAGCAAATTATATTTATTCAACTCACATTGTCATAGCTTGTTCCATTGTTGACATATTAAATGTTGAATTTTATTCACTTAAATAAAAATACTCCATTGCACAATAATTTGTTGCTTTTTTGTTGTGCAAGTCACATTTCCTTTTTTGTTTTCCTTTGAAATTAAAAATGCTTACATGACTTTAAGCGCTTCCTGTTTTATGTTTAGAATGTTGTGCAGGGAAGGCTTGTTTATTTGATCACCCAATACTTGTAAGATTGGGATCACCTACTGGTACAAGATGCAGTACCGTTCAGAAAAACAAAGAAACACAAAGAACGGAGATTTGAGTACATTAGTACAAGAAAGACATCACACATTATTGCGCAATGTACCATCTTCACTTGTGTGAATAAACTTCAATATTTTACATCTCTGCTCAGGAACGTCCAGTAGAGATGAAAGTTGGACTGTTTAATTCCATTTACACACACTGTAACATATGGTTTTGAAATTGAATTAGACTGGAGGTGCACTTAAATAAAAGCCATTTAGATACAGTATCAAAATATAACCTTCAAACAGTTGTCATTTGTGTTTCGAAAGGATGACTGACTTAAAACTGATTGCGAACAAAACAAATAACTCAGAGTCAGAAGGTGAATAAGGCATATCAAAGTTACTAGTTACTCCATTACTAGGAGTCATCCTCCCAGTTCATTTTGCTTGTCTGTAATAAAGGAGACACCCACGCATAAACAAGTCTTGGATTGAATGGAACTGTCGTAGAACAGAAGACGAAAGAATAAGTTTCATTCATGGTTGCTCCCAGAAATTGCCGACAAATATAATAATTTCTATGCTGCAATTCGTTCATAACATCAGTAAGGATCAAGCTGTAATGTATTTCTTGAAACATTTATAGTTCATCGAAATGAAAACGTTTGAATGGAATCATCAGCACAAAATAAGCCCTACAACTGTGAGTGTGACTTTATATAGCTGAATTGGATAAATCATCATAATGAGCGCGTAAGCTGCTTCGTTTTCTCGGCATCATGGCAGACTAATATCTAGTAAGCTATTTGCCTAAGTATGTAGATGCCTTGCTTGAATAAACCAGAATGCAAGAATGCATTGAGGTTTCGATGATACATACATGCTCTTTTCAATAAAAATGCTACATTTCTTGTAACAACTGGTGACCCAAAGTGACCTTCTCTTTCAATAAAATGCTACATTTCTTGTAACAACTGGTGACCCAAAGTGACCTTTGACTCCACCGGTAAGTAACTGGTTTTTCTTTTATCCAAAACATTTCTATATTCAAAAAGCCAAATTTCATACTATGCCTTAAGATATTCTGCAAACAAGGTTTTCAGAGTTTGATGCCAGGTGATACCAGATGACCATTGACCTCCACCAAAAACAACAGGTACAGTACTTTCAACTCACCATACTGTAACACATCCACATACTTATTAGGAAATCCATCCAAGTTTCCTACCTTGAGATATCCCATTTTCACAAGGTTTTCAAAGTTTGACCGATCATGACCCTTGATGTCCTTTCATCTCCACAAAAAAAACCTTATACAGACCATCTTCTCACCATAACTCATCCACACACTAATTATGAAATCCATCCATGTTTTGTACCTTGAGCTCTCCTAAACAGGGTTTTCTGAGTTTGACCCCCTAAGACATCAATAGGGTTCTTCCTTACATCATAATGCATCAACATACCAAGTTTGAAATCAATCCAAGCTTCCTACCTTGAGACATTGTGTTAAAAAGGTTTCCAGGATTTGTCCCTTCTGACCTCAAATGACATTTGACCTCCACCAAAATATATAGGATTTTTCTTTACATCATAACGCATCAACATATCAAGTTTGAAATGAATCCAACTTTCCTACCATGATGTTTCACGTAAACAAGGATTTCAGGGTTTGACTCCGTGTGGCCCCAAATGACCTCCACGAAAATAAATGGAGTACTTTCTAACATCATAACGCATCAACATATCAAGTTTGAAATGAATCAAAGTTTCCTACCTTGAGATATACTGTAAACCAGGATTTCGGGGTTTGATCCCACGTGACCCCAAATGACCTTTGACCTCCACGAAAATAAATGGAGTACTTTCTAACATCATAACGTATCAACATATCAAGTTTGAAATTAATCCAAGTTTCCTACCATGAGATATCATGTAAACAAGGATTTTGGGGTTTGACCCCACGTGACCCCAAATGACCTTTGACCTCCGCCAAAATTTATAGGGTTTTTCCTTAAATCATAACGCATCAACATATCAAGTTTGAAATTAATCCAAGTTTCCTTCCATGAGATATCGTGTAAACAAGGAATTTGGGGTTTGACCCCATGTGACCCCAAATGACCTTTGACCTCCATCAAAATTTATTGGGTTTTTCCTTACATCATAACGCATCAACATATCAAGTTTGAAAAGAATCAAAGTTTTCTACCTTGAGATATAGTGTAAACCAGGATTTCGGTGTTTGATCCCACGTGACCCCAAATGACCTTTGACCTCCACGAAAATAAATGGAGTACTTTCTTACATCATAACGCATCAACATAGTAAGTTTGAAATTAATCCAAGTTTTCTACCATGAGACATCAGGTAAACAAGGATTTTGGGGTTTGACCCCACGTGACCTCAAATGACATTTGACCTCCGCCAAAATTTATAGGGTTTTTCCTTAAATCATAACGCATCAACATATCAAGTTTGAAATTTATCCAATTTTCCTACCATGAGATATCGTGTAAACAAGGATTTCGGGGTTTGACCCCACGTGACCACAAATGACCTTTGACCTCCATCAAAATTTATTGGGTTTTTCCTTACATCATAACGCATCAACATATCAAGTTTGAAATGAATCAAAGTTTCCTACCTTGAGATATACTGTAAACCAGGATTTCGGGGTTTGATCCCACGTGACCCCAAATGACCTTTGACCTCCACGAAAATAAATGGAGTACTTTGTAACATCATAACGCATCAACATATCAAGTTTGAAATTAATCCAAGTTTCCTACCATGAGATATCATGTAAACAAGGATTTGGGGGTTTGACCCCACGTGACCCCAAATGACCTTTGACCTCCATCAAAATTTATTGGGTTTTTCCTTACATCATAACGCATCAACATATCAAGTTTGAAATGATTCAAAGTTTCCTACCATGAGATATAGTGTAAACCAGAATTTCGGGATTTGACCCCATGTGACCCCTAATGACCTTTGACCTTCCACGAAAATAAATGGGGTTCTTTCTTACATCATAACGCATCAACATATCAAGTTTGAAATTAATCCAAGTTTTCTACCTTGAGATATCGTGTAAACAAGAATTTCGGGGTTTGACCCCATGTGACCCCAAATGACCTTTGACCTCCACCAAAATCTATTGGATTTTTTTCCTTACATCATAACACATCAACATATCAAGTTTGAAATGAATCAAAGTTTCCTACCTTGAGATATAGTGTAAACCAGGATTTCGGGGTTTGACCCCATGTGACCCCAAATGACCTTTGACCTCCACGAAAATAAATATGGTTCTTTCTTACATCATAAGGCATCAACATATCAAGTTTGAAATTAATCAAAGTTTCCTACCATGAGATATAGTGTAAACAAAGATTTTGGGGTTTGACCCCATGTGACCCCAAATGACGTTTGACCTCCACCAAAATCAATAGGGTTCTTCCTTACATCATAACGCATCAACATACCAAGTTTGAAATTAATCCAAGTTTCCTACCATGAGATATCGGGTAAACAAGGATTTCGGGGTTTGACCCCACGTGACCACAAATGACCTTTGACCTCCACCAAAATTTATTGGGTTTTTCATTACATCATAACGCATCAACATATCAAGTTTGAAATGAATCAAAGTTTCCTACCTTGAGATATACTGTAAACCAGGATTTCGGGGTTTGTTCCCACGTGACCCCAAATGACCTTTGACCTCCACGAAAATAAATGGAGTACTTTCTTACATCATAAGGCATCAACATATCAAGTTTGAAATTAATCCAAGTTTCCTACCATGAGATATCATGTAAACAAGGATTTTGGGGTTTGACCCCACGTGACCCCAAATGACCTTTGACCTCCACCAAAATCTATTGGATTTTTTTCCTTACATCATAACACATCAACATATCAAGTTTGAAATGAATCAAAGTTTCCTACCTTGAGATATAGTGTAAACCAGGATTTCGGGGTTTGACCCCATGTGACCCCAAATGACCTTTGACCTCCACGAAAATAAATGGAGTACTTTCTTACATCATAAGGCATCAACATATCAAGTTTGAAATTAATCCAAGTTTCCTACCATGAGATATCGTGTAAACAAGGAATTTGGGGTTTGACCCCACGTGACCCCAAATGACCTTTGACCTCCATCAAAATTAATTGGGTTTTTTCCTTACATCATAACACATCAACATATCAAGTTTGAGATGAATCAAAGTTTCCTACCTTGAGATATAGTGTAAACCAGGATTTCGGGGTTTGACCCCATGTGACCCCAAATGACCTCCACGAAAATAAATAGGGTTCTTTCTTACATCATAAGGCATCAACATATCACGTTTGAAATTAATCCAAGTTTCCTACCATGAGATATTGTGTAAACAAAGATTTCGGGGTTTGACCCCATGTGACCCCAAATGACCTTTGACCTCCACCAAAATCAATAGGGTTCTTCCTTACATCATAACGCATCAACATACCAAGTTTGAAATTAATCCAAGTTTCCTATCTTGAGATATTGTGTAAACAAGGATTTTGGTTTTTGACCCCCTGTGACCCCAGATGACCTTTGACCTCAACCAAAATAGATAGGGTTCTTCCTCTCAGTGTGGGGTATCTGTGTACCAAGTTTGAGAACTGTCAGATCTTCCCTTCTCAAGATATCGTGTAAACAAGCAAAGTGTCACAAACACACACACATACACACACACATACACACACATACACACGCCACCTATACGCGTTTCTGGCGCCTATCGGGGACATGCTCATTATACCAGTCATGTGGGGATATTCTGTTTTTCCTAGTTAACTGGGGATAATCACAGGTCATAATCAAGGTGACTGGGGATCCTGAAAAATCTACACACACATTTTCACACAAATTCAAACAAAAAACATGGAAACGTGGATATACCTCAGATCAAACTGTAAAGCTACAGGCACTTATCTGACACCCCACTTTGCATTATTTTGGACTTTCTAAAACCGGGGATAACCCCCTTTCGCGGGGTATCCCCAGTTCTACTGTAATTTTCATGCGTGTATCCCCGATTGACCCCAGAAACGCACGCACATACACACATACATACACACACACGCCATCATGAATGCATAGGTTTCTCTTTTCATCGAAACCAAAAAGTATAGCCATGTCCCGAAAAGGAATGTGATACTGTTATATATTTCAACAAAATGTAAATCCCTGGAACTTCTTTATCATATTCAAATACTTTTTTTCCTTTAGCACAACTTCCAAGTCCTTGCCACACTCAGAAAACTTGAGAGAAGGAAGAGTGAAGGCGGCATTACAACATTGTTCGAACTCTTGATATTAATCAACTGCATCCAAAGGTTCAAAAATATTTTCATGATTCGATAAATATCAGGTAACAGAAACTAGAGAAAAGCTTCATTTCTTTAAAGAAGCCGTTATAATCATCAATCTTGAAGACTACTTACGACTTCTTACAAGGCTCAAGAATTTTTTCTACCACAGTATATTTAAAATTTCTTATATTGCTATTGTCTTCGTTCTTAGTAGTCGATGAAACCATCTTTAAGATTTTCTCGCCGAATTTATCGATGGTGGCACCATCCTGTTCAAGCTCCTCTGTTAATTTTTCCATGTCGGACATTTTCGTTCACACTGGTACTATCTTTTTTGGTAGTATCATCAACCTGTTCCAACAAGAATGAGGAAATCTTTGTTTTAAGAAAAAAGCAGAAATTTTGACAAGTATCAAATGTAATTTATCGAATGACATCCTTATATTTAAAATAACTCATTTAGGACACTTGTAAAACGTTAGGGGTCACTAAGGCCTAAGACACCTGTTAATTGACTGAAAACCACAAACACGCTGTTTAAAACCTCAGAACCCAGCGAACTGAGGTGGATGAGTAAACTCGCGTTTTCACGTTACTCGAGCTCGAGTTATTACGGCGTTACTTGGAGCACGGGGTACCTGATACCACAGTGAATGTTGCTATTGTGCGGGTTTTGAGCTTCTCAATATCTCGTTACATGTTATATTGGCGTTTCGAAAAGCATAGTGGCAACCAATGGCGTGTGCAGGATTTCGGAGGTGGGGGACAACCTGTTCTACCAACGCCTGGCCCGAAAAAGCGTCACCATTACACCGAAGGTTCGAGCTTGAAAGCGTGGGGTACAGAGTCCTGGCAAAGTTCATGGACAGAACCACAAGAGGCAAAGCCTCCTGAAAAAATGCAATATAACGTGATAGGAGACTCGCAAATTGGTTCTAGAGGCATTATTGATCAGATTTTTTAGTTGTAGATTTTGGCAATATTTGATGTCAATGACGGAAATTTCAGGTCTCTCAGAAGTAAGTAAATGTACTTCCGAAACATACCAATAAAATGAACAAGTCTAATTATAATTTACGAGGGAAGTTCATTAACGAGGTTGGGGAGAAGATAAAAGCGAACTTTAACAGTACTTATCGTACATATTTTTACTTAAAATTTTTTTAGAATAAACGTAACGAGAAAAGTTGATGATATTAGACCATGGACCACATACCGTATAGACTCTTACACTATGTGCTTGGTGCTCAGCATAAGCAATGTGGTAGGGACAGCATGCTAGTAAGCTACAACTGGAAAAAGGCCTTGGACGGCTCGACTTGAACTAATTGGTTGGAAACTGGGCCATAAAATCTAGTCTAACTAGTTAACTTACACTATTTTTTAATGGTTATAGGAAAAGCTAGATACTTTGGAGAAAGACCAGATAAATGAAAAACACTCACTGCTTAGTGGTTTTAACACACTTCCAGTAGGAACTCTCTTGTGGAGAACAGCATGTTCAAATACTACAGCTAAACAGTACTGTTTCCAGAAGGAACTGACAAGTGAGTAAACTTTCACTTTTGCTTAGTTACTAAAAGTCAGGTGTACAGTAGGCCTACTCGGTATGTATCAATCTGAAACTTAAATGGTTTCACATTTACATTCGAAAGCAGGGAGTTCCGTTTACCACGAAGTCATGACCTATGAACTAGATAGTACTTCAGATTGCATCATGTGCCTTATACAAAAATCGTACGCATTTTGCTGTGCTTCGGAAGTTCGGAACATAGCTCAAGTGACACATTGAATATTCATCAGTTGTGTAAAGTTAGACTTACTGCGCTTGTGTTTAGTGATTGCAGGGGGCCATATCAGTTTGTTGGGTCCATCAGCCTTAAATCACCTACATCTATTGTCTAAATGAATTTCAAACCCATATAATCAGTGAAATTGAAGGAATCAAGATACAATTTAGTGTACAACCATCCATGATACAGGTAAGCAAGGAAATTGAAAGATTAAAAGGTGATAGACCCCAGTTATGGCCGACTGAAATCAGACTATCATCTGCTCTCCGGGTTCGTCTATAGACGAATCCGGACAGATTGTGGTCTGATTTTAGCCGGCCACCACTGGGGTCCATCACCTTTAATCTTTCAATTTCCTTCCTTACCTGTTCCATGGATGATTGTACAATTAAGTGTATCTTGATTTTCTCAACTTCACTGAATACGAGGATTTGAAATTCACGTCGACAATAAATGAAGACGATTAAGGCGGATGGACCCTGCTAATGGCTGCCTACAGTCACTAAAACAAGCGCTAATCGGATTCGTCTATAGGCTATTCAGAAAGCGTTTTTTAAAAGAGCTTGGAAAATTTCCAATGATTTGCTGATTTCTAAAAGTCAATGCAAAAAATCTCACAGACATGTTGTGAGAAAACAAACAAAAGATAAATAAATACAAAGCGAACATGGAAAAAGCGTTGTAAATTTTGAACTTTTATCGGCACCACTTTTTCTGTTTTCCTTATGTGTTTTTTGTTTTGTTTTTGCTCTGTAAATCTACAGAATTTTTATACAGTGCAGGGCAGATGTTCGATACAAAACTGTATCTCGAAAGGTCAGAGTATCAAGCCTTATTCCTGATGGAGCACTGGGAATAGCGAGACGTCGTTAGGATCTACACATGTACAGAAAATGAGTTGAATACCTGATAGAGCACGGCTGGAAAAAATTAAACCGAAACAATCATTTATGTTTAGGTATTTTAATGGGTACTGACATGTTTGGGGGGGAGCTTCTTCCTACGAGCCTCCCCTACCCTTCTCCCAAGAAAGAAAAACTTTTACATGTTGGGAAACTAAGTAGTGCTTGTAAAAAGTCTATGAGTTCAAACTTCAACTTCAAACTATATGCTTGCTTCATGGCTGATATTTCTCCGTTTTTTAATGTGTTTGTATATTGTTCTATTTTTACCTCCACTATAAGAGAACACGTAATCGTCCATACATAATGTTTGAAAAAGGACGTTATATCCACAGAACATTTTAAAGTGGGTTACTTTAAAACAAAACATACCCGATGGCTAAACATGTTGTGAATCTAATTCACAATTTACAGACAATGGGATGGCAAAGTTTTATGATATAAAGTTCGTAGCATATGAGGTTTGTAGCATATAAGGAGTTCATAACACTGGGTTTTCAATGTATTGTTTGTATAGAACATGGCTTTCAGCATATAGTTTTCAGCTTTTATTACCATCGTACTGACATATAAGCAACACCATGCACCTTTAAGAAATACTAAGTTAACTAGAAATGTAGTAACTGGCAACTGAACGCAACTGCTGTTTATGGAATTGCAGGCCCGTATACTACTGTTTTTATTGTGTGTGTGTGTGTGTGAGGGGGGGGGGGGTCCAAATTCGTTTCATTTCAGTCATTCCTTTTTTACATCATCATACAGGTGTAAAAAACTTATAATATATATACATTAATTTATTTCAATAGAGTGTAGCCTAGTATAACTTAGTCCCCAATGATGTGAAGGAAGTAAGACAAAAACTCCTCACGGGCAAAGTGCTCTACTACCTCAAGAGACACACAAGAAAAAAAACTTAACACGATACTCCATCCCCACGACAAGTGGAGCAGTTTACCCGACAATAAGCCAGTTCAGAGTTGTAACTGCGCATGTCAGGTCATAGGTCATAGGGGTATAGCAAAGTAAACATTGTGTTCGCGGCAACGCTTTGGCAGTGGGCACTGCCATAGCGAAGAGGCAAATTGGCTTCACTTCAGCAAAAAATATTGCCAAGGCGACCAAAGTATGTGACACAGGGTTTTCTGGGATGACAAATTAAAGTAACCCTTTTAAGTTTTTACAGAAAATCTTAATTTAAGCTTTCGTTACGATCGCTACGTAAGTACGAAACTTGGCGCATGCTGGCTGGAACCGAATAGCGAGGCCTACTGAGTAACCGTACGCCGCAAGGGAAACCGAATACGAAAATTGCCTAGACAAGCATTTCAGTCCCCTCTGTCAGATGTCTTACAAATGTGACATCTTAAGATCCCCTTACACAACCAATTATTTATTTTTCACACGAAACAAACTGTTTTTAAAAGTTATCGAATTGTTAAAATACCAAGACACAAACGATGTGATCATCGTACAAACTCAAAGGGGACTTCCATGCGAGTGTAGGCTAAACTGTATTGACCGTTATGACTGGGTGGTCATGAACACGTAGTTCCGCACTGCGGTAATGTTTTGAGTCGGGCGTACTTTGAATTGGACACTGATGATGCTAAAATATTTAGAAATTCTCTGTATACCACTTTGTCAATGTATCTAACATATCCCCATGATACAACAAAAAGTTTGGATACTCGAATGTAAAGTATATGGCTACTGCAGTTGTGAAAAAGCTAGGCGATCGCCGTACCTTTTGTCTACCGTGCATGGCGGCTAGTCTACGTGCGAAATGGCCTGTCAAACCTTCGTTCGTGATCCTGCGAAGTTTCGGCGTTAACCATCATTGCAAATATTGAGGTATAGATTGAATTCTGCCGAAGTAAGTACGTACTACTTCAGCAGTTGTCTTTCTTCCTTTTTTTTTTTTTTTTTACCATAGCCAATTTTTATTCGTGGAGGCTGTCCGAATTAAGGCATTGGAGTATTGTATCATGTACACCGAAGCAACGTGTACAGTCAGTGTCACTGTGCAGAGTGCAGTTGCGTTCAGAGTACCCTCATGACCTTTGACCTGTTAGACTTCGATGTAACCCTGAACTGGCTTATTAGGACCGACTAGTGCCGAAGAGTGAAGACACTTATGGCACGCCAAAAGGCTCACGAAATATGATGATGTTCTAAAAATACACGTTCATGTACTAACTCCTTACGATCATGTACTGATTTCATATGATCATGTACCAGTGTTGTAGTACACGTACCCGTACTCGTACCTGTACTCGAGTACAAGATTCCGTACTCGTACCCGTACCCGTACTCATGACCTGGTACCCGTACCCATACCTGTAATCATGGCCTGGTACCCATACCCGTACCCATACTCATGGTTTATTTTTCTTCAGACTCATACCCGTACCCGCACTCATGACCTGGTACCCGTACCCGTACCTGTACTCATGACCTGGTACCCATACTCATATCCTGGTATTTATACCTGTGCAGCAGGTCTTGTACTCAGAAAACAACTTTAGTTAACAATGATTGGCAGTATATATAACCCAAGGTTCATGGTGACTCCAAGAGGGTGTACTTTATTACATATGGAACTACTCACCACACCAAATTTTGATGATTCCCATCAACCCACTTATGATATTTAAACAGATCATTGTCCACTACAATTTCTACATGAAACATGAATGCAATTTTCAATCTCAATCCTATGTTCATATTACTGTACCTTCCCCCCATGCTAGCTCCTATTTTATTTACTGTAACGCTACCTGCCCCTTGTCTGGGAGTAGTGTCTATGGGGTTAATTGCACTATAAGGGCATACATTGATTCTTCTTATAATGAGAATAAGAGTTTAACTAAAATTAAAAGTGATACATGATGGGGGCCTGGTTAAATTTAAGCTTGTATTGCATACTGTAGGTTCTGATTGACAACAGTGTTCCATACACTTAACTACTTGTTAGCTTGGCATGTTTGGGGATGCATCCACTTGCTTCCCAAATCCTAGTCCAGAATAGACCGAGTGTGCATCAAGTCCAACACAGAAGACCTACTAGTCCAAAGTATGTCCGCATCTGAGAGTCTGCCAGAATTTGAGTCTGAGCCTGGCAGACGGTAAGAACTCATGAGCATTAATTCTTTTGGTGAGGACTTTTTTTTGGGGGGGGGGGGGGGGAAGGGGCCTGTACATGGGACAAGAGGTGAGAGGAGTGCATGGTGCACACTCACCTCTAGCTGAGACTCATATTTACAGTACTTGTAACACAGAATCAGAGAAAGTATGGCATGCAGTGCCTATCAGTGATTGTGTTAGGACTGCCTGAGGGGTGAATATGTGAACTAGGGCAGGGAAGAAATCTGACACCTGCACCTAATACAGTACACATTGATGAGGGGGAGGTGGCTGTGTAATTGTGTAGCAAGCACAACAAATACAACATCAAGAATTTATGGCCCATCTTGCGTTAACTTTGTTGACTTCCATATGAACAACTTCCACCCCACAAATTCATTAATTTACTTGCAAACCCACACATAGTGCAATTGCAGCTTGATGGGAAGGCAGTGAGAGCTCTTTTGGGTGTCACTTATTAAAGCCCTGATCTTCTCACCCCAAACACAACTTTATAATTCTCCTTACCTACTTAATTAAGTCCCTCCCACAACTGTTTAAAATTCATCCTCATTCAGACACAACCTTAGTTTATTTCTTCAGGGTGAATATATACAATAGATATATTTTTCTTTGTTGGTTAAAAAGCTTTGTGATGATAACATTTTTACACAGGGTCTATATAATTCACGCAGTTATAATTCCATGCCCCTTTTTACAAATAGTACAAAATTAACCTGCATGTTGTTAAATTCAAGCTACCTTGGCTAAGGATGTACAGTACAGTACATGACTGATCAGTAAAATTGCTGTGTAGAGTTATAATTTTATCATTGACCTACTGTATATGCTGTTGAAAACACTTGTATTTGCACATCTGAACATGGAGTTATTACTTTGACAAAGAAATAACTTTGTCAAAGTAATAGCTCCATGATCTGACTTAAATGCAACTTGCAAGCCTTGTCACCTGCACTATACACAGTGCTCTTTTTACACTAGCAGTTGCGAACAATTAAACAGGATGAACACAAAAGAAAGCCTTACCTCCTTTAAAGCCCATAATTACTTTATGGTTTGAATGGGAGGTTTTAGAAGATTCACTAACATTGTACTGCAAGAATGTGAAGCACAGATGTTAATTGTTTGCATTGTTAAAGGTGTGTTAATAATCAATAACCATATACTATACCAGTGAATGGACTATAGGTTCAAGGTACTGTAGGCCTACCTGTGCAGGATTGCTTGTTCTTTCTGAATCTTCCAGTAATTCAAATTGGAGATTTGTGTAACATAAAGACCCAGCAAATCTGACTGCTTTTGTTGAAAGAAAGAAACTGTTGGCTTTGTACTGTAGTGGGGTAACATTATTTTTCATCAGTGTGCTGCAGGCCACACACAAAATGATATTTGACTCCTTAATAGAATCAGCTCTAGGTCAATTGTGATAGTAAATCCAAATGATAGTGAAGTCTCATGATCACCAACAATTCACAATTATTAAGCTGCATTACACAGAACACACAAAGCCCTAAGAATACAGTCTAACCAAGCCCTATATACTGTACATACCAGTCCACTTACAGACATCATGTCTTTACATTGCACCTGAAGTTTTGCTCACAAGTGTTAAGTGTAACATATAGGCCTGCCAGTGACTTGTAATTATTCAATTTTTACTAGTCACTTTTTAATTGTCTGTCTCTCAGAATGTCCCAGGCCCATTTCTGTCAATCCTGTCAATCCTGTATAGGGACTAACACTGATGACACACACTTTAAGGGGCACTTGGTGAGTCTACCACCTTCCATGATACTCTGTCTACAGTAGCTAGGGGGAATTTTAATCCATTTCCTGCCCCGTGGCAGTGGCAGCTGTACATGTGGCACACGTCTGAACTTGAACCAAATTCAACTACAGGGAGTAGATAGAGAGCATTTACTGAGTTGCTAATTCATATAGTAGCCTATGGCTGCAGGTTTTCCATAAGGGCCATTTGAAGGAGGATGGTGGGACATTTTTTCTTCATGGAGGGAGAAGATCATTAACATTTAGTAACAATATGCTGGCTGAAGCCAGACTAAAGAATTTGGAGGGGAAGCACTAGCCTTAAAAAATTATATTGCTGCCAACACTTTCATGGCCCCAGATAAAAATGGTGTGAGGGTCTTTTGACTCAAACAGAATTAGTCTTGAAGCTTTAGTTGTAATGGTACATTTAAGTTATGGAATCCTTCTTATACTTGAGTGCACATAATGACTAGTGCAAGACCATTTGTTAGAAAATTTTTGGAGGACATTAGTGGACCCCCCACCCCACTAGTACATGGCTACATATCATAACTGTGTGTGTGTGGGGGCAGGGGTTAGTAACCCACTGTAGACCTTTAAAAATATAAATTAACATGAATCTGAAGTTGGAAAAAAATTGAGTCGATTAACTAAGAGCCCCCCCCCCCCCATCCATTGTGCAGTACCAGGTGAGGTACATACGTAGGCCTATCTAAGATCCGGAGTGAAGTTTAATTAAGCCATGCATTTGCTCACCCCCACCCTCAATTAATTCTCCTTACACCCCACAACTCCCATGAAGCCCACCCATGGATCTATTTCTCCAGTCAGAGTATTGGCCGTAAGCCTGTATAGCCTACTGCAGACATTAACTTAGTCTCTCAGAATTGGTGCTTGAGTGCACAAAAAGAAGTAGCTATATTCGTCACCATATGCATCTCTCACTCTTAGAAATCATCCTTTTTCAGAATCTCACTTATCTTCAATGTCACTGTGCTCATACTGAAGGGTATATGCCATGTGACTGTCATCGATTCTTGATTCTTGATAAACTCAAACGTCACTTTAGCCTAATTCGCACTATAACGTTACCACTTGCAAACATGTCTTTCCCCAATGTGATGCTGGGTGCACATTGTTGTAACAAAGAACATACAATCACTATTTGGTAGCACTGTAATGTGACTTGATCTGAGGCCATAGAGTAAGCCTTTCTGGTTTACACAGTTAGCCTGAGAGGCCTGATTTCCATCACATTTTCCATGAAGTTGTGCATACTTTCCAGTAATCACGTACCTCATGACCTGGTATCCATTTACCCACACTTTGGTAACCCCATATACCTTGTCTCATAGAGGCCCTACTTGTGTATAGGCTATGGACTGGCCCGATACTGCCCATACAGGAGGTCTGCACTGGCATTAATGTAAAGACCAGTTACAAATTATGTCCTATTCATGCTGATGAATTTCATACCTCTAGCTTACTCAAAACACGTTAACGATCAGTTGGACTACCTAGTTGGAACTGGCCAGTACCCGTACCCGCATACCCGTACCCGCGTACTCGTACCCGTACTCATGACCTGGTACCCGTGCCCGTACCCATACTCATAGCCTGGTATCCGTACCCGTACCCATACTCATGATTAGTTTTTCCTGGGACTCGTACCCGTACCCGTACTCATGACCAGGTACCCGTACCCATACACGTACTCATGACCTGGTACACGTACCCGTATCCGTACTCAAGACCTGGTACCCGTACCCGTACTCGTACTCATGGTCCCGTACTCACACTACAACACTGTCATGTACTAAATGTATACGTTCATCAGTACATGTACGTATAAAAAATCAGTACATGTACGTAGGCAAACAGTACATGAACGTATCAAATCAGTACATGATCGTAAGCAGTTAGTACATGAACGTGTACTTTTCGGTGTTTTGGCGGACTTCTGGTACGCCGAAAGGCTCACTCTGTATGGCGTGCGGAAGAGACAATAATAACATTATGATCTTACGTTTTCACATGTACAACGTGTGTTTTTAGATGTACAACGTGTGATTTTATATGTACATCGTAACATTTAACATGATGAACTTATGGTTTTGGTACATGATGGGGTAAATTTATATCATGATCTTATGAAGTTAGTACATCATCGTATATTTTTGGTAAATGAACGTGTCATTTTAGTACATGAACGTATATTTTTAGAACATCATCATATTTGGTGAGCCTTTTTGCGTGCCATAAGTAGAACCTAAGCAGTCGTTACTCTGAGCTTTTGTTTGCCAAAAAAAATGTTCCCTCTAATTAAAAGTGAGAAAATTGCAAAAACTTGCTTCATGAACTAAACCAAAATTTACTTGATCTTGATTTAAGCTAAGGTCACTCTTTAAGCACTTTTGATGAAATATCTTTCCAAAAATATGTCGTAATGTTATAGGTCCGGGAAAAAGTGGACTTAAGATAAGGGGGTCCTCACGCTAGGTACAGGGAGGAGAATTTTTCATTTTAAATTTTGAATAAAAATTCGTTACAACCTATAATTCTATGAACGTAAAAAAACTGAAACAATTGAATTTTGGGGTCTCCAACAGCTTCAAAGGCGATGGTGAAAATATCTGACCAAAAATACGATGTACTGCTGTAAGATTCATATTTGAGATCGCAGCTTTCAAAGTCTTTTGCTTGATGAAATATACCACTTTATTGTCATGTGCATGAAAGATAAACATTGTTCAACGCTTTTCGTTATCATTGATTTCATTAGTGGCATGTACTAAAGATTCAGTCACCACTCCCTCGGGATAGCAGAACTTTTCCATAATGCAATGTAAAAGGAAAAATACACGTAAAATTACATTTATGGCAGAAATCGTTCTAATTAAGCACTCAGTCGACTCTCTCATTAAAAAAAATTACTTTGTAAGTTTAAGTGATCATGAAAGCTATGGCATAGATAAGTTTATTGTCAATTTTAATAAGAATTATTCAAAAATATATTGATTAGCATACACATCCGGAGGACCTAAAATAAGATCAAGTGCAAAGATAAACATAGATACCAAACTTAAAATGGCGCGGTGACTCCCCATGGAGGCCGATTCGGAGGGGCGGAAGTTCTGATCACTGATCAGTCGTTTTAGAAACCTAAAGATACTTTCGAGTGGAATAAATACTTGTGATTTAAAAACATCTCAAATCTTACGGGCGCGATTCTTTAATACATTCATTTACATGGAACAGTTTCTTGCTTTTCGAGACATTCCACTTACCGTAAGAACAATTGAACATGAACGCATAACGACTGGTTTGAAGTTCACGGACTTGCTGATTGGTCAGTTGCTATGATTTCTTTACAAACGCACATCTATGTACGCGTTTACATTCTTACGCGATAAAAACGATAATCAACAAAAACGTTTATTTTCCAAGCACGCAGAAGTACGCGTTAATTACCCCGGACTATGTACGGATAAATGTATTTTGCGCGGACAGAACTCGTTTGGAAAATGCACGCCCTCTGACATCTCGTCACAATGGAACTTTTGCTACACATCCATAGTTGTGCGCACAGATCACCGAATAGAACTGTGCGCATGTCAAATCAACAACTTCCGCCCCTCCGTTTGAGCCTCCGTAAGGAGTCACGCGTCTAACAGTGTAGGGATAGGAGTTTGGTATCTACGTTTATAATATCTTTGATCAAGTGCAATAGACATCACAAATAGTTGTTTTCAATGATTACATTTTCATTAAAAATGTTTCATTAAATATAGGCGGCGGAAGATGTTTTTTATCGTGGGCCACAAGTTTTCGGCAGCCGACATAATGGTGACGCCGTAAGGCGTCCGATTTTGCGCGAAACACAAAACCCCACCGGCGTGGCGTCCAGGGGCCCGCTTAAGGGTCCATAGTGGGGTTCAGGGGCAAAGCCCTGGTAGGGTCCTGGGCAGTAGCGTAGCTAGGATTTTTTTGTGGTGGGGCTATGGAGGGGGCTGGATACTTTTGTAGGGGGCTGGAGTTTGCTATCTAGGCGTAGCGTGACCATCGGTTAGCGCGGAGCATACAAGAAAATTTTGGATTTAAAAACCTCCCAGATGGCCGGAAATCGAATTTTCCTGGTTTAATTTTCTTTAATTCTGGTGAGAAAAAATTGTGATTTTTCTAAGACTAAAACACACTTTGAGATACTGATTAGCTCAGTTCATTACTCCACTGGACAACGTATTCTAGGATCGCAAATCCGGAATTCTGCTGAAAGTTGCAATCAGCTGTTCCAGTGCACGCTTAGTGAGTAAGGTATTTCCGTAGGGGTGCATTTCAGTTTGGGGGCAGAGGATTTTATGCCCGAAAAATGTAATTCTGCCCGTAAGACAGTCAGAGGGGAGCGCCACCACTAGTTGGCCCGGAGCGTTCAGGAAACTTAAAAATTCGTACCTCTCAGACAGTCGAAAATGACATTTCCGTGGCTTGTAAAGGGGATCCAAGCAGCCGCTTTTTGAAGTTTCAATCGCAGATAAACGTACGTTCGTTCCAACCTACAATTCAGTCAGAAAGACTAAGCCGAGCGCCACCATTGGTTGGCGCGAAGCGTACAAAACATTGTGAAATATCCGACCCCCCAGACAGTTGAAAATGGCATTTCCCGGGCTTATATAGGGATCTAAGCAGTCGCTATTTTGAAGAATCAGACAAAATGTACCACTACCATTGGATGAAATGAAGTACAGTAAATGATTTTTCTTCTATTACTAACACTTATTGACAGAATTGTCACGTTACAAGGTGTGTTTAAATAAATTTTCAAGCAGACTTATGGGAAGACATTTTCACCCTGCTTCATTTAAATATCGAAAACAAATTACCCGATTTTCACAACCATTGCCCGTATTTGGCTCTAGAGCAGGATAGATGGCAAACTTTTGGGCACCTGAACACCCTCCTGTCTATTCGTTGAACTAATTTGGCAATTAAAACGTCCCAGCATTTTTTAACGATTCGACAATTTCGACAATTTCTGGCATTGTATTTTAATTATCTGTGAAGTAAAGGTCACGAATCATAGCTTTTTGAGCTGCCCGAAGGTGTAGCGACTTTTTGGAATCTTGACTTGGTTTTTCATGAAAATTTTTTTGCGACTATATGACGTTTCTTTCCTTTTTTCCGGTATATCTTAAAGGGAAGGACTCTAATCTTAATAATATTAATATCGGCGTTCCGCAAGGTTCAATACTGGGACCTCTTCTTTTTATATTATATATCAATGATATGTATAAGTCGTCAAAATTACTGAAGTTTATATTATTTGCCGATGACACAACTGTTTATTATCATAATCCTGATGTCAATCGAGCCCTCCAAGTTGTATCTTCGGAGTTAAAAAATGTTTCTGAATGGTTAGCGTCAAACAAGTTATCTTTAAATATAAGTAAAACTAAATTATTGGTTTTTAATAATATGAAAGGTGACACTGCACGTTTTACTATAAATTTTAAGAACACCATCATAAGTAGTGAAAATTCTACGAAGTTTTTAGGGGTTACAATTGATAATAAACTTACATGGCAGGATCGCATTCACAACGTTACTAAATCCGTTTCTAAAATCGTCGGTGCTATGAATAGACTAAAACATTATATTCCTAGTTGTTCCTTATTAACTTTCTATAATGCATTAATTTTACCACACCTTACTTATAGTATTTTATTATGGGGTAATGCCTTGCCAACATATACAGACAAGCTTTTTATTCTTCAAAAGAGGGCTGTACGAACTATATCAAAAGCTTCACCATACACTCATTCTCTTCCACTCTTTCACCATTATAATATTCTAACTCTAAAGGACCACTACAATTACCAGTTAGGCGTTCTTTTGTATAGGCACAACAGCAGGCACAACAGCGGTCAACTCCCTCCTGATTTCCATTCCTTTTTCAACCTTAATAGTTGTCATCACAACTATCCAACACGAAGAAGAGATAATCTTCTCCAGCCATATACTAGGACAATGTTTGTGCACTCTCACGTGAGAAGTAGCGGGGTATCTCTCTGGAACTCTCTTGACATTAGCATAAGAAATGCCCCTAACCTGAATCTATTCAAGAAGTACTTAAAGAAATCTTTCTTGTTATTGTATGTGGATAATTAATTTTACATGGCTAAAAAATAAATAAATAAATAAATAAATAATCAAATAAATAAATAATTAAAAATCTGGCTAAAATTAGGCATCAAACTAGCAGCAATTCTTTATATACAATCATGTAAATGTTATAGGAGTCATATCCGTATTTATATATTCTAGTTGTGTAAGCAATTAAGAACATCTCAGTTATTAGGGCCAGACTAGCAGACTAGAAAAGTTTACAAGCTTCATCTGGTTCCTTTTCTACTGTCATGTCGGAAAAAATACCCTTAGAACAATCTCGTCAGGAACTGTCCTCAGTACTAATTATATGCCCATTGAAGCATTTGAAAATGACCATGAAGGTTGGAATTTGATAGCACTGTATCTCAGATAAGCTGAAAGGGGATGTAGCCCTTCAGTGCACTTTGATTCCCTTTTTTCCAGCACTTATTTCAGGATTTGTTGTAAGTTGTTATTTGAACCCCAGAGTTGTTGGGCTTCTATTGTACCAGAATGGTAATCAAATCTGCTGCTCATTCAAGCAGCTAATAGGAGCAATGAACCAGTGGTCGGGTACTATAACTGGGAACCGCAGTTTTTCCCTAAAAACTGTGGTAGCCATGACTGATCTCCTAAAAGGCTAATATCCCGTAATGGTCTTCATACTCACGTTTCTTGTAAATATTATTACGTATTGTATCATAATAATAATGACAATGAATGTACGTTTGTATGTAGTACAGTTGAAATAAACAACAATAAACAATAAACAAACAATCTTTTTGAGATTTCGGCCGCATTTAGGAATTTTCTGAAAAACCATCTCATTTTCATTTTTTTTCAAAATTAACAGGCTGTCCAAATTTTATTTCCAAATTCTTGCCCGAATTTTTCCCAAATTACTGCCCGAATTTAGATTTTGCGGAAATTTGGGGCAGTCTTCCCCTGCCCCGTCTCTTACGCCACTGGGTATGTCCACTTCAGCCAAGAGCTAAGTGAGGTCCTGTGAAGTAATAGTGGTAAGGTTGCGACCCTTGAGACTGCTTTGACCCAACATGGGTTTGGTGGTTGCACTAGCCAATGACTGGCAGAAATAGCCGTGCAAATTCCCTTCAACCACAATAGACCCAAATATTCTACCCACCACACCAAGTATGATTTTGGAACGATTTTGTCCATCCCCAGGAATTTAAAAAAATCCCTACTGGAGGTAAAAATATTCCAGATGCTAGGAGCACACTTTAAACCACACCAAGATAGGCAATTTTTAGCCACTCCAAATCTGTTTGAAAATTATCCATCCAAAAACTCGACGTGTAAAAAGTCAAGAGATTCCGAAGATATGAAGCTTGTCATTGTTTACCTGAATTTATTCCGAAATTCAGAGTGGGGCACAATTGCAGAATACCCTGCAACTGTTTGAAGGGCGAAAATAAACTCTCCTACAGGTTATCGTTAGGTTATCGTTAATGTGGGAGTCCAAGGGTCAAAGCTCCGGAAGCTTTGCAACTTTTGCACTCTGAAAAGTAATATTTTAGCCGAAATGTAATACAAGAAAATTAAATTTGTTTAATTACTTTTAAAAAATTATTTTGCGACATTAAATCTCATAAAAAAATTATTGGGGGAGGGGGGCAGGTCAAACAAAACTTTCCAAAAAGCAAAGCCATCCTGAAAATAATTTTCCCCCTCATTTACGCTTTAAGCTATAAGCAAAAGAGCATAATTCGACCATTCCTAAACGACATTCACATTTTGCACATATTAGAACAGAACGTTTCCCCTAATTGTCTGGTTTGTGTGACCAAATAAGTTATATAAAATACTCTCTAGTTCATGAAAAAAGGAAGAAACGGGATCACAGATTGTATAAAAAGTGAACATAGACATTAAGCTCATGTGAAGTTTGGCCATGCGCTTTTCATACATTCCGTGACTCCACATCTGATGAACCCAAATAGCAGATGGATTGTGAGAAAAAGTTTAGTGTTCTACATAAAGCGTGGTCCGAAATATGGTTGAAACCTTCGATATCACTCTATTGACATTTTATCGGAAAACTTGAAACGGTGTGCTCTATATTGCCATTAGTTTGTAACAATTATAATAACATAGTTTGAAAATTATAAGATAATACAACATTATGTAGAAACAAGTGGACTAAATGATCTATTTAGCGATTAATTAAGCTTTGGAAAATTTTAGGGGGGCGCGCCGGGTGCGCCCCCGCCTAAATCCGCCACTGCACTAGACGGTTTGTACTGATCGAAACCACTGAAAGTGGTATGAAACGACCCGAAAAATCCCAACATTGCGCCACTTGATTCCAAGCCTCGATCGAGTAAATATTAAGTGCTGTACAAGAATGAGCAAACGGCCTACCATGCTCACCGTCTCGGAGAAAAATGTTCTGCCACCAACCTAACTTTAGCCGTTGTGTCAGGAACGTACCTTTTACGCAGGCAACAGATGATGGGATGTAAAATGTTTCTACCGCAGATTCGGGCATTTGCACATGCGCAGATTAACCCGAGAGGTGCCAACGGCCTTGTAGCGGTTGACGAGCGTGTTAAACAAGCGGAGATTTTCAATGGTGTGGTCGTGGAGGAAGTACTAGCGTTAGTCTGCGTAGCGACGTTCAAGTCTGAGACTATTTTATGAGTGATCAAATCAAGTATAAACAGAAAGTCAATAGAACTGCGTAACGACTTATGTCCTTCAAAACGAAGACTTCCTTTATGCCTCAGAAAGGGCCGATTATTCTATTGGAACACCGTCAAGCTGGTGAAATCGGGGAAACAGTCGAAATTTCCACTTCATGAAAAAAGTCAAAATAACTGCGTGGCAGATGAAATGCTGTATAACGTTAGCATCGTTAGTGTATTGATAGAGAAGCATCACACTGAAGATATTCATACGGCGAGCTAAGAAAGAAGGCACGAGTTCACTTGACAAACTGAGCAAAAATCCAGTAATCGAAGCTGTAGGCTTCGATTAATGAAAGGTTAAAGGCAATTATTCGTCACCCCAAGCTACACTTTCACCCTACGAATATAAAAAGTCACAATAGGTACCGCACCTGTTTGATTGGCATCAAATAAAAAATCCAGAGTAGCCACAGCATGTGTATTCCATTTATACTGAGATATATTAGATTTTACGTTAGGATGTATCACTGGGATAAATTTAATCCTGCGATTTAAAAGAACCCGTCATTGGCTGAAATTCATCCAATGAAAAATTAGTTTTAATGCTAGAGTTTTTCTATTTGATCCTAGTTTTACTTAGATTCAATAGCAGTTTTAATTATATAGGGTTCGCCCTTCACGACCTGGTTATACACTGCCTCCTAAAGTTTCGTTTAAAACACTTTGCAAAAACAGCCATGGGGTAAGACTTGTCTAGGCTACACGACGTTGTTCAGTACGTCCCGTGGTTGCAGTTTTGTTTTTAGGGTCGACCAAGTGGGCATTGCGCCACGGTTGGTTCGCTGGAAAAATGACCCAAGATTTGGGTTAACTTCTGTCCTACATTGAGTCAAGCTAACGGAAGTTTCAGTCAACATTTTTTCTGGGCTTAAAACTTCAAGTTAACTTTCCTTTATACTAATTTTGAGGTCAAATTGACTGGACGAATTTAAGTGGGGTGGGTTTTATGTGTTACATTCCACACGTAAAACTGTATGTAATACGTGCGGTATGAGTTTTTGCTACCATTTTTGGACCATGCTTGTATTTTTATATGTGACGGGTCTCTATCTAAAAACAAGTTTGAAAATGAGCCTTATATTGTGACATTTTTAAATTGAAACCAAAATATAATAAATACTCGACCATATTTTGGGAACTTTTTAAAGCCTAAAGTATTGGTAAAACAGCTTTCTATCCATAATAAATTGTACTTCATTTGTGTTTTAACATTTTATTTTGATTTCTGTTTATTTCTGACAAAATATACAAATATAAACCTAACTTTAGAGAGTTATGATAATGATGGAAAAAAACAAAGACACCTTCTAGTGTCTCCGTGTACAAAACAAACCAGAAAACCTTTTTATTAAAAAAATCACCTTGATCTATGTATACATGGTTAATCGCAGCAAAAATATACTTTGTACTTTTGTCAATAAATGAGCAGACTTTTGTGCTGGCATACATGACATAGAATAGTAAAAATGAATGGCATTGCCATGGCAACGTTACTGCACAAAACGTAGCGACCAGCTTACGGATACCGTTGCTTGGTAGTTTTTCATGATTGACTTATTTTCAGGGAGGTTTTCGTTACGAAGTTATTAATTTTTATTTACTGTTTTAACAATTGAAATGTCATAAGTAACCTCCACGTCAAAAATGTACGGAACACTGTAACGCTTACCCTAGTTTCCGTTGCTACATTGCAATATCCGTCTTCAAAGGGCGGTAGAATTTTTAGTTTCGATGGTTTAATGTTAAGTGATAAGAATTTTCTCTTAGAGAAAGTCTCTGTGCGTTAAAGAATTAGAGGAGTCCCCCAAATTTATTTTGGAGAAACAGCAAAATCCTTAATTAAAAGCTTGGTATGCATGTATAAGAGGATAGAGCATCCGACCTGCAACTGGGAGGTCTGGAGTTCGACCCCTGGTCGGGTAATATCGAAGACAAACTAGAAAGCCAAAAAGGCTTAGTGATTCCCTGCCATTGAAATTTAAGTCTAGTTTTCTTTGTTTAAAATTGGCAGTGCTTCATAGTGTACCTACAAAGTATTCAAACTGAGATATTATGTAAAACGGGTTCACACATTCAGACCCTGAAACACCGAGATGAACTTTGACCACAAGGATCTAGGGTTCCGCTCATTCCGAATGTGTATTACTCCTGCACTTATTGACTGCGCTCGTAATACTTATACGCGTTCGAGGGAAGCAGGGGAGCTGGCACAAAATCGGGAAACCTCTTGAGGCTTGCCCTCATGGACGGCCAGGACTGGTTACGCCCCTGGACCCTCTTCTGTATATCCCACATCCCTCGGAACTCTCTTAGCTAACCAAACCACTGATTTTTCCGGATCATGAAGGCATATGTTAAATCATAGCTTTGTTCGTACAACTTTGTAGGTCCAGTACGTGTAACTTTGGTAAAACGACGAAAACGTCAACAACCTATCATCTTCCCTCCCTCCATATAAAGTGATTTCACAGTGTATTGGTGTAAAAGTTGTGGTACTTTCTTTTCTGGAATAGCTTTGAATCTCTGAATATAGAGTTTAAAGGACATGGGGAAAGGACGCATTATTTTATTATTTTGTCTTTTAATGGAGACAAATGCAAGGATTTTATTTATTACCTTATCCACAGTCACCGGGGTTAATCACTTTCCGCAGATTACTTTCAACATGTTAAAGTGCAACACCAGCCTAACAAGCCAGACAAGAACATTTAACGGTCCGAATTTTAGGTTCCTATAGCGTTGGGTTTCAATGAAATTTCGCAAAGAGAAGGGTATGCCATGGTAAAGCCATTTTGGAGACATCTTTGGCAAACATATTCCCTATACGTATTATATAGAGTAATCCTCACTGATGTCAGACATCGGCATAACGTGTCGAAATCCCACATTTAATTTTCAAGTCGTGTCCCAGCCCTTTCCCAGTTCTCGGCCTGTATTATGTCCTGTACAGCAATGATACAAGTGCGATATCATAATCATTATTTCTTAACCTATCTATTAAAGCTATGAACAGTTCTTACCATTGCATATAATATGTAGGAATATAAAGATGGGATTCAAAGAGAGATTTATTTTTCTCGCTTTTAACAACTACTCTCAAGCGAAAAGGAATAAAAAACATGTGGTAAGTTTGCCTTTATTCATAGAATTGGCAAACAGTCGCTAGTCACAGAACAACATGCATGCATGCGCACTAGCCTAGTTATAAACAAGTAAATGAATTAATAAAGAAAAAATTGAAGGTACAACGGACTACTTTCCCATGCAACTGTGATCTCCATATTCCCCATGGTTACCTTTGAAAGAGGAGATGGGGTTAGAGATCTGTTACACAGCATACTGCCAGTATAAGTGATTGATTTATAGTTGTATCACTATCAATTGGAGAGAAATTTATTGACCTATCCATACAGACTCACGGTCGAACTATCTCTCTTAGATGTAATACTTACATTTTATGTACAAATGACGTGCAGAAATTGCAACTGCAAAACACGACATGTACTTACGGGGTTATCGATACTGCAGATGGCGGGACTTTGATTTCAACCTTTTATTGTAGATATTGATACACAAATAACGTTATTGTGTTTCATATTGTTTCTCGTCTATTCTGTATTTGCTATGTTATATGTTTGCAGTGCAAAGAGGAAGTATATGTTGTACCACTCTTCTTACTGTGTTTTTTTTTTTTTGCTCTCGATTTCCGTTTTTCTCGGTAAAATTAAACTGTAACTGCGTCTAGAATTCTAAAAATATATATTTTACAGATTGCAATACAAATCTTATTCATCTAATTCCATGCATGGTTTGTTCCATTGTTGATACATTTTTCACTTAAATCCAAGTAAATTCAGTATAATTTGAGGCAACTCACATTACATGCTTTGTTTTCTTTATAAAATAAAAAAACCCCAACGCTTCTTGTTTTCTATTATTGCGCAATGTACCATTTGAAATTGATAAAACTGCAACATTTTTATCTCAGCCCATGAATTGTCCTAAGAAGATGAGAGTTGGACTATTTGAGATTTATTTTTTGATATATTTTTACCGCGACTCCATTGGGGGGGGGGCAGACGCAACAAGAATAAAACGTGAATACGGCAATGCTGCTGGCCCAGCCCTAACTTGAACCCCCCTCTCGTCACAGCCCTGAACCCCCCTCTCTTCATTACTATGGATGCAGCACCTTAACCTGAACCTAAAACCATCTGACTTCACCTTTTTTTGTTCCTGACGATTTCTCATTCCTAGGTTAGTGGCTCATGTCGAAATAAATCATTTTAACAACTTTATTCGAGTCTTCTCTACCGATAAGCAGTCAAAACTAAACAAAATGACACCATGTTATATCTGTCTTACACTTTTTTCTGCACTTACATTGTTTTCCACTCACCCACGTGACCCACGCTTACCTCACCTGCACCCATTCGACATGCACACATCCCAACAAATACGCTCATTTTTCCATTAAGCCCATGTATTGCTTATTTTCGTTAACTCACACACTGTTAAAAATTTCTGTAAATTTACAGACTTTTTTTAACTTAAACTTTTTGTATTTTACTTTTAATAGAGATTTTCTGTATCTTTACAGACACTTTGTATTGCTACAATAAAAAAAGGTTGTTTAACATGTATTTTCTGTTTATTTGAAAAACCATTTCTGTCTGCTTTTTTAACCAAACTTTACTGCTTTGTAAAACTTTTTCTGTAAATTTACAGAATTTTTAACAGTATTTTGTATTTTTCTGATTTCACATAAATATACTGTCATTTAACAAACATTCATTTTGTTTTTAAGCTGAAAAAGAAACAAAAATAAGCCCAAACAAACAAACAAATAAGAAATAGCCAGAAAATTTTCAATATATAACATGCATCGTTCTGCGAAGTTTAAGTTAAAAAAGAAAACATTTTTGGCAAATTTATGGCCCTATTTGAAAATTAACTTACATTTATTATAAAAGCATACTTAGTTATTACGTTCTTAGTATAATAATACTTATAAATATCATACAACTGGTGTTTTGTCACACATTTTTAAGTAAAAAGAAATTGTAAGGCCCTAATTTCAGAGCACTGACAATTGGTATACTGATGTCAACTCATCGCCACAGGCGCTCATGCACTTGATCGAATTAAAAACGTTTTACAAATTTACTTGAAAGAGTCTGTAAATTTACCACTTTATGACGTATATCTCATTTTGCATAAATGGGTGGAGCTTATTTTGTAGGCATTTTCCTAGCAAAAGGATTGCTGTTGCTTTGAATAATATCTTTTTTGGCGTTTTTTAATCAGGAAGTGATAAACTTATTGTTTACCTTGTCTGGAAATGTTTGCAACCAATGTATTTGCATTCTTTGTCATATTTATTTTAAAAACAATTATTAAATTGTACAAAAAATGTGACTTTCCAATTACAAAGTTCCAAACAATATGACAACAAAGCATCCTCATTGTGTTTTGATTGAAAACAACTTCGTCACGACACATTACGTTGACATGCAAAAACTGTAAAGAAAAAACAAACACTTAATGTTTTTTCATGATTACAGTCTGGCTGTAAAAAAAACATTATTTGGTTGGAAAAAAATTTGCCATAAAAATTATGTAAATTTACAGAGAAATTTTTAACAGTGCAAATGAAAACATACTGAAAATTGCATGTATAAATGTACAAACTCCATTACATCATTGACGGGCATACGCGTAAGTACTACAGTAGGCACGGGAGAGCGCAGGGTAAACTGTCCCCCCCCCCCCCCCCCAAAAAAAAAAAACGAGCAAAAAAAAAAAACACTGAAATTCGGGTAGAAGTCTGGAAAAATTCGGGAAGCCATTAAATTTTTTTGACATGCTGTGTTTTTAATTACACAGAAAACTCTTAAGCGGGTCCGAATTCTTTAAAAAATATGCCCGAAAATAAAAAGTATCATAGTTAGGGTGACATTGTCATTGCAAAATAAAATATACTTGTTAAAATTCATGGCACATTCGGGAAGCTGATACGTACAAAACAATTGTCCTTGAGTCTCACTAATAGTCGTGCACGACATACAGTAATGCCCGTCAATGGGCCGAACGGTCAAATCTTTCAAACATTTGCCTTAAATAGTATCTTTATAATCAGTTTAGGCTATCATTTTCAAGATCCAAACTAGAAATTGTTGCTACGTACCGTACCGCAACTACAATGGACAAGACCGTGTGCTAGTCTCTGGTTGCCCAAGTTGGGTAAGGATGGACTGCCTGGTTAATCCGATAGCAAGGACGTAGAACTGGTGTGTGGATTGGGGGAAAATTTTCCAACAGCCTGTCAAACCCTGGCTCGTGTCCCGGACCAGAATCATCTAGGCCTATAAGCAATCCACTCGTAAGAATGCGAGCGCACACGCACATTCACACACACAAATACACACACAAAGACACATGTGCAGTCACATTGACAGGCACATGCACTAAAATTGACGTTTTCTTGAAGCCAATTCCTCTCAAGTTATCCCGGTTTCCTCTTATATTACATTTTGTTTATTCTACTTCATGTTTATTGTTATTTTAAACCTCCCTGAATAATTGGAGGGGTAAAACAATTTGTTTGCTCCCCCAATACTTATGGATGGCACACTAGGCCCGTAATCAGACTTGAAGAGCAGGGGGGCAAACCATTTCCAGGGGGCACTAAGTTTTGCTTAACGCAGACTTTCCAACTTTGGGGGAAATTTATGTGTGTGACTATCTAAGCGGAGCGCCACCATAATTGGCGCGAAGCGTACAAGAAAATGTTTGGTTTTACAAACCCCCCAGATGGCCGGAAACGGCACTTTCTGAGTGTTCTAAGTTACATGTACCCAGCCATGAAATATGGGTTTCATGTCTGCAATTTCTCAGTTATTGATAAAAACTCAATGTATGAAAAATGGTAATGCATATCAGATGGGTTCTGAGACAGTGCGCAAATCCTCACTAGGGGGAGCTCGGAAGGGGGAGGGGGTTCACCAGTGGCGGAGCTGGGGTTTTCGGTCAGAGGGGGCGAAAATGGTCTGCAGGGGCGCTTCCAAGGAGTAAATACCCTGAGCCTCAGCACAATCGAAGCCACGGCTTTTCAGATTTTCCTTTTAATTTTCCGCACCTGGTAGAAGACTATTCTGACATTTCTCCTCAGCAAGTTTTTCTATTAAAACATGTTTAAACTTTCTATCCATGGTCCTCCGCGAAAGAAAATTCGAGGGGGGGGGGGGGGGGGGAATAAATTTCTTTTGGGGAAAAGCTCGGCGCCACCATGAGTTGGCGCGGAGCGCAATAAAATTTTGGCTCAAAATGCCTCTCAGTTTCATGGAAATGACATTTCTAAAGCCTATTTACCGCATATAAATAGAAAAACACTTAGTGAACTGCTAAGAGATATAGATGTCAATTTTTCTTTGTCTTTTTCTTTGTTTTCTTCGTTTTTTCATGTTTTTATTTTCCAGTAGAGGGCAAATTTCCCCCCACCCCCTTGCCCCTCCATGCGGAAGCACATGTTTCTATTCCTCTCTTTCACATTCTAGAATGAAGGCAGTCATTATATTCATTAAGTCGTTAAGATTTTAATGTAATAATGGGCTACTTTGTGAAGATAAAGATTAAACCTGCTATAGAAATAAATAGGAAGCAATCTTACAGAGGGAAAAATTTATGGAAATTAACCACCGTTAGGTATACATATTTGGCATCTGGAAATTAAGATAAGTGCACGAAGAAACACTAATTGATGTAATTTATGTCATGTGACTACTCTGAAATAGCCATTAGTTAAGTAAATTTAAAGAAATAGCCGAGACAAGAGGCCTGCTTGGCTCTCTAAATACCGAATTCATAATAAATAAAAGTAGCCTAAACTTAAGCTTATTTGATGCTATTTTCTGCATTTTGAAACCCACGGAAGAAGAGAAATAAGCATTTTCATGGGTTTATCGAGCAGTGTCAGAAATAGCCATTTATCATGAGAATGGTCACTTGAAGAAAAGCAAAATGGAAACTACTCATTAAAACACTTAAACCTTTACCACTATGATAACAGTTTTATATTTAAAACAACGCTATTAAATTATGTCTGTTGCCATGAATGGTGCAAGAGTAAAGTATGTTAAAAACCTAAAAAGGGCGCCGACAGACGATTTTGGTAGGTCAGGGGTGGGGGGCGACCGCCCCCGACCATATGGCAGCTCCGCCACTGGGGCTCACCCCTTTGCAGCCCCCAATTTTTTTTCAAATTTCTCTCTTTCTTCAGTTCTTAGAGGTTGAAACTATTCGCATTCTGTATCGTTAGAATACAGACAAGATAAGCAGAGTGTGAATTCCGTGCTACTAGTCTAAAAAGCTACATTCTCATGACAACCCTTGAGTGTTCACAAGATAGACCTCGAAGTGCCACCCCTCGAATAGCCAGGGCTAATTAAACCCCGATAAAACAAGTTGAAAGAATTGGCAAAATTTTAATATGCTATCTTGGAGTTATAATTTGCCTAACTGTAGTTTGTTACCATTAATAAAAAAAAAATCACGAACCCCCTTTTACCCATACGTGCTCATAAAAGGACTATCATCGGAACACTGCCTAAACGGCAGGCCTGTAACCAGACTTGTATGGCACGCCAAAAGGCTCACCAAATATGATGATGTTCTAAAAATACACGTTCATGTACTAAAATTACACGTTCATGTACTAAAATTACACGTTCATGTACCAAAAATATACGATGATGTACTAACTTCTTATGATCATGATGTAAATTTACACCATCATGTACTAAACCATAAGTTCATCATGTTAAATGTTACGTTGTACATGTAAAATCACACGTTGTACATCTTAAAACACACGTTGTACATGTAAAAAGGAAAGATCATCATGTTATTATTGTCTCTTCCGCACGCCATACAGAGTGAGCCTTTCGGCGTACCAGAAGTCCTCCAAAAGGCTCACCGAATTTGATGTAGTAAAAGTACACGTTCATGTACTAACTGCTTACGATCACGTACAAATTTCATACGTTCATGTACTGATTTCATACGTTCATGTACTGATTTCATACGATCATGTACTAAATGTCAGTACATGATCGTATGAAATCAGTACATGAACGTAAGCAAACAGTACATGAACGTATGAAATCTCGGGAGAGGAGTGCTATGGTTGTCCGTGTATCTGTAAGTCTGTGTATGTACGTGTTGTGCGAAACAGCTGGGTGCAATGTTAGGGCGCACAAAATTTAGAACGTTACCAGAACTCCTCACATGTTGACAGTGTTGTCGTGTTGACCTGTGCCGCCACGATGTCCCACCAAGGAGGTGTTATACCTCCCTGTTCCCACTGTTCTGATCCATTGCGCTGTAACCAGTGGGGACTGAGTCTTGAAACTAAGGCAAAATTTTGGCACTTTGTGAAATTTGTGTGTGTTGAGAGACTGAGGAAAACATCAAAATATAAAATTATACTAGTAGTACTACTATATTGCACAGTGGTCTGACCGTATAAAACCACAGAGCAGGGGGGGGGGGGGTTGGCCCAGGCCCCCTTGGTTACGGGCCTGGGATGGCAATTCGTCACCTGCAACCCCCTGTCCGACATGTGAGGAGTGCTGCAAGTGTTCAATAACTTTTGCTCTAATGTTGAATAAGTGCCCGGAATGAAGTAAAACTTAAAATGTACTGTACGTACAGTAAATTTATATTATGTTTTGAATTACGTTAGACTTCAGCTCAGCAATGGCCTATGCCAATCGAAAACCTAAGGGTTTACTATAGGCCTCTGCTAAAATGCGAATTTACATCGAAAATTTGGACTTGAGGGTTGATTGTATTTGCCTCCTGTATGACGTAATGTGAAATTCTTTTTATTTATTACGAACATTTGCCCTAAACACGTTAGAAAACTTCGTTCAATCGGTCACATAGCTTGTACACGGATCGCAATGGCCCGTACATACTGATTTTCTTTTGAACGTGACGCTTCACATGCGTGCTACTACTGTACACATATTATGCATTCCTACCAGCTTAAAGGGCCAAACATCTCACCCCAAACTGCAATTTTGGTACCCGGGCACCGAGATTCTCAATTGGCTCAGCTCTTTGATTGACGGCTAATTCAAACAATGCAGAGTATCAAAGCTTGTATTACACAGCATGAATGGTACTGAGAGTGTTTTGATTACATAAATTGAGTTTTTCTATACTCACCTAGAAGCAATAAACTGAGATTGTATCTGGATGAGGGTGAACTTCAGACAATTGGGGGAAGGGCTTAAGTAAGAAGGTCAGCAGAATTGGTACTGTTTGAGGTGAGAGAACTGGTCCTTTAAGCAGTATGCAGTTCAAACGGAGGCACCGTAGCATGCCGCTGTGCCGAAATTCCAGGGAATTGCCAGAAGAAAATTGTATGTCGTTTTTTTCTTTTTAAAAATGTCCCCCGTTGATACTAGCGACATTTCCACGCAATCTTGTCTCATACCGGTGTTTTTTGCTGTACGAATCATTGTCCAAAAGATCGATTTTTACTTTTTTCTCTTTATTTTGACGGGGTTTTTCCGATAAACTGGACGAAAGAAATGTGGTCACGCGATTGTCAGAAAATGTGACTCACCACAATAACGGATATGTTGTCATGCCCATTAAAATCCCAAATGCTTAGTGACTCCTTGTCGAAAGGAAAATGTGGGAATGGAGAATTTCCGAAATTGCGCTTTTTGACATCTGGTAACCCCCATGATGATCTTGGCAATTTTAGGAAAATTCTACTTTTTGATGGCTAGTGACCCAAGCCGACTTCTCTGACCCCCCCAAAACAATAAGGGTCTTCTTCACTCTAAAAAATATTTAAACGATTTTGTTTAAAAATTAGGATACTCACGAAAATGAGTATTTTTACTCGAAATAAGTGAGTACTTCAACTGAATTTGTGCAAAATTTTACACAAATTGCTGAATTTGTGCAAAATTTTACACAAATTGAGTTGAAGTACTCACTTATTTCGAGTAGAAATACTCATTTTCGTGAGTATCCTAATTTTTAAACAAAATCGTTTAAATATTTTTTAGAGTGTTCTTAACCATGCATATTTCATCCACATACAAAATTTGGAATTCTCCCAACCTTTCTATTTGAAGGTATCTTACAAACGAAGCTTTTAAGCCCTGATCATCTCAGAAAATATTTGACACCTAGTGACCAAGCGAGACCTCTGATCCTCACCACAAACTGACAAATAAAGTTCTTCCTCTCCTTGTGTTGAACTAGGTTTTTCAATTGACTGCTGGAGACCTAAAAGGGCATATCTTATTCATGCTTTCAAGCCATGTATTCTAGGTTTTTGCAGTTTTATGACCATTGACCTCAAATGACCACAAAAAGAGGGTTCTTACTCCCAACACTGAGCATAAACCAAATATGAAAGTGCCCATCATTGCTATCTTGAGGCATTATTTACAAGCCATCCAGGCCTGTAGCCAGGTAAGGTACTGGACGGGGGCAAACGTTTTCCTGGGAAGAACGAGCAAATGTTACATCAGCAATCTTCAAACACTCCATAGGAGCGGAAATATAGACAATTCAAGCCAACTACACGGTTCTTGCAGTTTTAGTTTTACCTTTCATGACCTCAAATGACTTTTTGAGAATTAAAAAGAAATAGTGCAACACATGCAAATGACTCCCCATTTCATGCCCTTAAAAAAAACTTTGATTGAAATGTTTGAATGTTCGGGCAGAAGAGGGATGTTTTTAATTGCTGGACTAAACAAACAGACGTGAGGGGTGTAGGCCTACAATAGTACGTCCAGTGCCCAAAATTTTGGTCGGAAAGTAAAAAGCCATTAGGGTGATTTGTCACCCGTGACACCGCTTGTCCCGGTCCTCCCACTGTCAGGAAGCGAGACGATGACTCGACTCAGTCCGTTCTTAACACCAAATATGACTACAAAATTGTCAGATTGTGACAAATATGGACGATTGTCGTGACAAAAGTCGTGACCTTCGTTGTGACAAAAGTGGGCGATGATTGTGACAAAAGTGGTATTTGTGACAAAAGTGGGCGTGTGGTTGGTGAGACAAAAGTGGTATTTATAGCTGCTACAGCATGTCTTATATTTGGCTTACGCAGCCAAATAAATGCGACCTTTTCCCACGCTTGTAAAAGCCTGGGAAAGGGCCGCATTTCTGACGTTCAAGGGATCACGATTTTTCAAAATCAGTATACCCCCGCCCCAACTGATGGAAACGCTCCGCTTAGTCGTGCTATATCAGGATAATATTTTCAGGCAAATAATATTTTGTTCCTCCAAACTGAAATACTCCAGTACGCCTATGCTAAAACAGGACCGAATTGGTGGTATTGCATCGTACTTTTCATCGATTTTCGTTTTTCTTAAGACAGAATCAACTTTGCTTAGGTCTGAAATGTTTGTATTTGATATATTGTTTATCGGTAATATCCGTAAATAGCGGCAATAATAGGCTATAAATTTCCAAATATGTACGACAGCAGCATCTACTGTTGCATATTCCGTGGTAAATAATAAATTTAAAAAACGGCCGTCTGTCAACAATCAAAATGTAATAAGCCCACACAATACGATGGTCACTGAGCTTAATACGACATGCGACAATTAAGAGCTGCACGCGTTGCAATGACATTGAGCTTTATTAAGCACGAGTTACTTACTTCCTCACACTTTCTCGTGTAAGGTTGTCTTGCAAATGAACAACGCATTTTCAATATCAATGACTGCAACTTACCGATTATCCTTTCCAAACGTCAGTGTGACGCATCACTTCAACAGCCAAGTATTGTACCAGCAGTCTGCATAAAATAGGCGCAATTTGTAATGTTTCGCGTTGCAAAAACCGTAACTCCACGTATTTTATTAGGCTTAACTTACGCAGTAAAAATTCAATGGCACCAAGCACGAAAGACTGTGTACTTGATGCACACGTGTTAAGTGTTGTTGCCTTGGTTCCAAGCACTGCGGAAACGATGTGCCGCAGTTAAGGTCAGGCTGACAAGACCGATGTTTGAAAGCCCTTTCATGTTTGCTTTCGTTGCTATAGAAGCATCTTATCGAAGGCAAACGTTAGAAGTGACTAAACAAGCTTCTTCCTTTTCAAAGTTAGCATGTGTGGTGGAGGTATTGATATTGAAAGGATGCCGTTAAAATCACAGAGCAGGTTAAAAAAATGACTGAAAAAACAGAGGAGAGCGTGTCTCGGTGTGGTCGACACCAAAACATAAATAAAGGGATGGGTGTGTGGAGAGAGTATGTCCTAATTTAGGTACGATACACATGGAAACTTAGAGAGCTTATCCTCTCACCCCAAACTACAATTTTTTTAGTAGCCTACTGAAATTCTTAATTGGCACAACTCTTTGATTGACAGCGATTTCAAAAACTGCAGAGTTACCGAAGCTCTTATAACACAACATGTTATTGCTTCAGCATGGAGATGCCACTCTGGCTTCAGGGAGAGTGTCAAAACCCCTATGTGATAATTAAAACACTCTCTGTACAGTACATTCTAAGTCAAATATGATCATCATTTTCACGGTAAAGGGTGTAACTTTGGATTTTAGACACCAACATATCAAAATGCGTTTTCATAAACATATCAGCCAAAATGTCTAAATTATTGAAAATTAAATATTCTGGGGCTTAAACTTAATTTTAAATGGTAAAAAGTTCTGTGATTACTTAAAAAATATGAACATGTTTAGCAAAACTGACTTTTTAAATTAATTATTAATTGACAAACTGTGCCAGGGAAAATAAATTCCAAAGGGCATTTTTCAGTTTTCATCCTGAAGTAATTTGTAGACTGCCAACCATTTTAAGTCAAACTGATACGGTCTTTGAAATATTTTACCAGGGAGGTGTTACTATGACGGTCTAATCACACCTGACACCTCCATGGTTTTACAATAAATTTGGCAAATTTGGAAGGAAAAGTGGTACACTCATGAAATATTTTTCAGTTTCATCACCTACTACTGTAGTGAGTAAACAAAGTAAAAAGTGCTGAACAAATGCACATAATTACCAATACAAGTTCTGAATTTGTTACAACAAAGTTTCATGAATTGTCAGTGTGGTGTAAACTGAAGCCTCCGAAAAAGTGACTCTGTGTAAATCAGTACGTAAACTAGTCAGTAACTCAAAATGAATTCCAGTGCTGGGAGTAGATAAAAAACAAACATAAAATAAGAAAATGATAAACCTGCTACTATCTGTTACATAATAAAAAAAACAATAAAATTAGAAAAAAAGAACAGAAAGTCCAAATACATGAAAAACGTGTTTCGGAGACTTCAAAATTTATTAACACGGTAAAGGGTGTAACTTTGGATTTTAGACACCAACATATCAAAATGCGTTTTCATAAACATTCCAGCCAAAATGGAAAAGAAGAAAAACTTGTTTCGGAGGCTTCAAAATTTGTTAACAAAAGAACCCATTCCTTAAAGTTGGATGGAAATTCTGGTTACAATTAATATCATGGTAGTCTCCACATTTCAACTATTACTGACAATACAAAACCAGGATGAAATAAAACTGTCTGAATAATCAAAAATAGTAATTGAAATTTTTGCTGTTTCGGAGGCTTCAATTTGTTTCGGCATGTTCGGAGGCTTAAAAACAGTTAACGGAAAATTAACTTGTGTGAGTGATTTTTCCATATATTTTATAAAAGCCAATGGATCATGCAAGTGTTTGTAACTATCTTCATGTATAGCAAATCTAGTGCCATTTCAATAAAGAATGAAGAAATAAAAATCAAAAGTTATTCGTAGTTACCAAAACTACAAAGTTGGTGAACAATTGTTAAAGGAAAAAGAAATTTCCGAAACGGCAAATTCAAACACATGGTTCTCAAATATAGAAGAATAGTCACAATTAAAACGTATATTTTAGCTTACACTGATCATAAGATGACACTTTCAGCATAAGAAAAACAATCCACCAAGTGACGGAATAATTAAAACTGACTTGAAAGAAATATTATTACAATTTTGGGCACAATAAAGACCATAATTGTGGTACATATTAGCATGTCAAAAATGAATGAAATAACACAAAAATTCCTAAGCTATACATCGCACCCAAGGTGGCTACGGACTAGATGACTGAGAAGAATCTTAGGATTCTGTTGCTTTCTGAAAACACCACAGCTCAAATTGTCCAAAATTCAAAGTTACACTCTTGACTGTGAAAATGACCATATGCCGTCCAGCTACAGAAGCTTGCTCTGCATATTTTGAACTTGCTGTCAATCAAAGAGATATGACTACTTCTGACAAAAACACAATAGCCTAATGTTTGCTTACGTATGATGAAGCTATAATGCGATGTCATTTGTAGCAACTGTTAATGTTATTTCTTGTAAGTGTGCGACCTCCAGCATGGGGGTTATGTTCAAGTTTCTATTTGAAGGGCATTGCACACGTATTTCCGGATATGATAATTCAGTTATCTGCAGGGTTAAACCTCCATTAATAACAAGGTTATCTAGTTATTGGACACAAAGCCTTGCAACTTTTATTTGGAAAAGATGCAACTTCAAATTTAGCAATCATCAACAAGGACTCGGAGTACTTGGCTTTAGTACAATCGTAGCTAAACTACACAAAATCCATTCCCGAACACTAAATCTCAACTTAAACAATTAATTCCGAGGACGTATCAGACCAAATTTAAAGTATGTTAATGATAGGCTACTTATTAGCACCAAAAGTCTTACCAGAATAGACGATAGAACTGACCGCCACTCATACAACTGGAGAGGAGCCTCAAATCTTATCCTTAGATTTTAAAACCACGTGGATTTTTTTAAATAACCAATTATCATTTCCCCCATGGCTTCCATAAATCCATACATTTGGTTGTAAACGATATAATGAACTGACCTAATTCGGACCTTGAACTTGAAAGTGGTAGGTGTCATTAAAATCGATTTGAATAAAAAACCTTACCTCACTGTCTTTGTGCTTGTGCTGTTTTCCACGCTCGATCGATTCAGTGAAATGTCCACCTATTTGTTATAGGATTGCTTTACTCAATGAAACCGGCAAAAACGTTGCTCGTAAATTGTGTCGTTGGAGTTAAAAAAGTGACGAGGATGGTGTTACTATCATGATACAATGCTTTTGTTATAGTGGCATGTGAACAGTATCAATAGCACCATGTCAAGTGTATCTGTTGGTAAATTCGTGATTGATTCCCATGGTTCCTTGCGCCGTGTGTTTATCAATGATATAAATGACCTCTGCATGGGTGCAACAAACAAACGGAAAAGAAACGATTCAGGTACTTATTTTTCCCTACCGCAGACCTACATACGCAGTAGTCCAACAACACGGGAAAATGTATTTGACCAATGCTTGGTCTAACGGTAAGAGCATCCGCCTCTCACGCGGAAGGCCCGGGTTCGCTTCCCAGGTCGAGTCATATACCAAAGGCTCCAAAAAGGGAACCTACTGCTGTTGTGCGTGATGCTTCGCATAAGCAATGGAGTAGAGAAAACAAGCCCAGTGAGCCATAACTGGAAAAAAAGACTGTGGGCCGTAAACACTATGTTTTCGAGTTAGAAGTTCAAAGCTATCAAGAGATACTGTCAATAATTATTAAAACTATTAAAGACAGAATCGAAGCCGATTACAGAAGATTTTCGAAGGAAAAATTTTTCAAAATGTGGATTAAGGATAGGTCATGTGTTACCCTGGGGAATGGTGACCTTATTTATAATTTGTAACAAAGGTTTCATACTGTAATTACTGTTAACACTTGCATTTTATTTATTTTCCAATTTTCGTAGGTACATATGTATATGAGTCAAGAAAAGAAGATTTCTTCCTTCCAATTTAAAATGTAATGTATAAGTGAATTGAATTATGATGTTAATGTAATGATACTGTAAGTTGAATTAATTAGTTCGTAAATATTTGTAAGTATTATATTTATTTTCCAACCTATGTTTTATATATATGTACATATGTATATATTTTCAAGATGGGAATAAAGTTCTTCCTTAAAAAAAAAAAAAAAAAAAAACACTATCTAACTGAACCAGTTTTATTGCTAGAGTTAAGTCAACTTAGGCCTACTCAGTGTCTGCTCGAAACTGTTCGACTTTAGAGTCATGTCAATCACGAATCTGAGAACGGTCATATCTTCAGCCTATAAGATATATGTTTTCCTAGTCTGTGCTTCCGAGGTCTGTCAGTGTTTTCGTGGTGTGTGCTTGTACGTTCTCTGCAGGTCAAGGGTCTATGATTTCGAGGTCTGCCAGGTTTTGAGACAAAACTTGCAAACTTATAGGCGCTTCCTTTGCCGGTGACCACATCACAACAACGAAAAATGCAGTTGTTGATATTTAAAGCTAGACCTTGGTATAGAAGTGATATTTCAAAATTTTGATGCATTGCGGTAGGGGGCAGATTGTTTCCCATGGTACTACTTTAAGTAAAGGGGTCGCTATTTTCTTTAAGCCTAGCCTTTCTGTTAACATTGAAAAAGTCCATAACGATAGTCTTGGCAGATGTTTAATCGCTGATGTGATCATTGATTCCGTAGCTTTACTTTTGTTTGCACCTATGGCCCTAATCTAGATGATCCTGCTTTTTACAGAGAAGTCTCTCGTCTCATTGGGACCTTTGATTGTAATGCTATTATTTGGGGAGGGGATTTTAACTTTGTTTTCAATTTGGCTTTGGATAAACTTGGGGGTAATCTTCGAACCAATTGTAAAGCCCGTGATGAATGTATTTCAGCTATTTATGTTCACGATTTAGTGGATGTATGGAGGGAAAGAAATCCCCTTCTTACAGATTTTACATGGCATTCCAATAGCAACGATATTCATTGTCGCTTAGATTTCTTTCTCATCTCCCGTAGCGTGGTTGCTAATGATGGTGATGTTAAATTTCATCCTCCACTGCAGTCTGATCATTCTATCGTTGTACTTACTATTCGTACTCATGACGAGCGCAGGGGCCGGGGATATTGGAAATTTAACAATTCTCTCCTTAATGATACCGATTACATTAATATTATTCACGATCTTTTCCAATCCGACTTTTCCCTTTTGCATGACCTAGACCCTTCTTCTCAATGGGAAAGAATTAAATATACTATTCGTAATGTCACAATTAAGTATTCCATTAATAAGGCAAAGAATTCTCGCAAGTATGAGAATGACGTTTTGTGTAATATTTCTACTCTTGAGCGACTCTCCTATGAGAACAACTCTGATGAGATTCGCCGTAAACTCTCTGAGGCTCGGGATGAGCTCTGTCCATTTATAACAACAAACTACAGGGTATCATTGTAAGATCAAGGGCTAGATGGGTAGAGCATGGTGAGAAAAGTTCTAAGTATTTTTTGAATCTGGAAAATAGAAATAGGGCTAATAATACCATTTTTCGTTTACAATCAGATAATGATGTATATATCCATACGAATAAGGAGATTTTACAGGAAATTCGTAACTTCTACAGTTCATTGTATAGGCGCTCTTTAAATCATGATTACGATTTCATTTCAGACCTTGTCGATTTTAATGAACCAGACGTTAATATTGATATTTGTAATGGATCTCTTTCCCTTGAGGAGTGTTTCCAGGCTTTATCTTCTATGCCGAATGGGAAATCCCCGGGTACTGACGGTTTATCTACCGATTTCTACAACTTTTTTGGCCTGTCATTGGTCAGTATGTAGTTAATTCTTTGAATTATGCTTACAACCGTCACTATTTATCCTCTGAACAAAACAGAGGTATAATAACCCTTATTCGTAAACCCGATAAAAACCATGATCATTTGAGTAACTATAGACCAATAAGTCTTCTGAATACAGATTACAAAATTTGTGCTAAGTCTCTTGCTAACAGATTGAAGAATGTTATCACTGATATTATTGGTGAAAATCAAACTGGTTTTATTAAGAATCGTTTTATAGGAGAAAATATTCGTTTTGTATTGGATGTTATTAATTACACAAGTAAGCATAACATACCAGGTTTCCTTTTTCTCATTGATTTCGAGAAAGCTTTTGATCGTGTACGTTGGGACTTTATTGACCGTACGTTGAGGTACTTTAATTTTAAAGATAGTTTTCGTTGGTGGGTTAGGACTCTTTACAATGGCAGCATTGCATGTGTTTTAAACAATGGTTATTCAACTGGGTTTTTCCCTATTGAGAGGGGAGTTAGACAAGGGTGCCCACTAAGTCCTTATCTTTTTATTCTTGTTGCTGAAACGTTAGCTAGGAAAATAATTCATGATAACGCACTTAATGGTCTTAATGTCTTAGGAAAGGAAATAAAAATTTTACAGTATGCCGACGACACCACTCTTTTTTTAGATGGTAGTCGCGATTCTCTTTCCGATATAATTAATGTGCTTAATAATTTTGCTCCCGCCACTGGTCTAAAAATCAACTTCAGTAAATCACATCTGTTCCCACTAGGCCCCTTTGTTAATAATCTTCCAGTATATAGTGAGGATTTTGGCATCAATACGACCAAAGGTCCAATCAAATTCTTAGGGGTCCTTTTTACCCATGATGGCAACGATCTATTCCGCCTAAACTACTTAAAGAAGCTTTCAAGGTTAAAGAATCAACTCAAAATCTGGAGTAGCAGGGACCTTACCCCGCTCGGTAGAAACACTATTGTTAAAGCTTATGGCCTTAGTCAGCTTGTATTTCTCTTCCAGGTGCTTCCAAATCCCCCGAGAGAGTTTTTGTTAATAATTTACAGAATACAATTTTCGATTTTATTTGGAGTGGTAACCCCGACAAAGTTAAAAGAAGTACAATGTATAATAGTATTAATAAAGGGGGTCTAAGGGTTATTCATATCCAGAGTTTTGCCTTTGCAATGAAATCCTCTTGGGTTAGGAGATACAAGGATCCAAGTAATAAAGGTTATTGGAAGTTATTTTTTGACCATTTTCTCTCACCTTTTGGTAAAGATTTCATATTTCACTGCAATTTTCGTGCAAAGGATGTTGAATGTATTACTAATGACTTTATTACTGATATTTGTAAAGGTTGGAGTGAAGCTTCTTTTACAACCCCGAGTGATAATTATGGTTCCCAGATTCTTTGGAACAACTCTTATATTAAAATTGATAATTTAATTGTTTATGACAAAAAACTTCATTTGGCCGGTGTCACTTTTGTTAAAGATTTGTTTTGTGCTGGTGGTAGTAAAATGTCGTATGATACGTTTAGAAATAAATATAAAATTTTGAATTATCCGTTTACTAGATTTTATGGACTACTGTCAGCCATTCCACGTAACTGGATCCACCCCATTCATCATTCAGATCACAACAACAGTGATCACCTTATCAATTTTATTAATAGTAATACCAAGATTTCTCATATAGTGTACCCTTTGTTGATTGATAAAATTACTAGCCCGCCCAAAGTTTGTACTAAGTGGGATAATCAATTTAATCTTACATCCGATGATTGGACTGCGATTTTTAAGATGACCTTCTGTACTGTTTCTGAAGCTAAGGTTAAATACTTTCAATTCAGATTTATTCACCGTGTCTTAGGAACGAATAGGCTGTTATGTTTAATGGGAAAGGCTGAGACCGACCTTTGTACCTTTTGTCATATCGAAACCGAGACCTTGGAGTACCTGTTCTGGTCATGCCATGTTACCTCAAGTTTTCTTTTAGATTGTGAGTTAAAGTTTTTTGGAAGGCAGTTCATTTTTTCTAGAAAGGACCTGTTCTTCGGACGTATATATGCTGGTTATGATCCTATCAATTTCATCATTTTGCATTGTAAATACTATATCTATAACTGTAAGCTCAATAATTCCATGCCCGACTGCAACACTTTTTTCCATAAAATGAAATTTATTATTAAAGTCGAAAAACATATAGCTCTGAACAGAAATACTCCAAAGTCCCGAAGGAAGAAGTATAAAGCGTTACAACGCTGTCTCTCGCACTGCATCGAAGACCTGGAAAATTAGGCTTTTACTGGGTGGTGGTCTGTATATTTTGTGTGTAAAAGAAGTTTATGGGTATCCTTTCCGGGCGGCCGTAGTATGTTTACTTTAAGTTATTTGCTTACAATTTCCCCTTTGTATTTATGTTTGTATAACATGCAAAGTTCTGATTCCCATCTAAAGTAATTGTAATTTTTAAAGTGGATGTAATGTTTACCATGGTTCTGAATGACATTGATCCGAATATATACTATTGATATAATGTAAAATGCACAAAGTGTTTAAATTGAACGTAATGTAAATAATTGTATATAACTAACATTTTATGTAAATACTGCATTTTCAATATTGAGATTTTGTAACATTTGCACTATTTGAACATTTTTTGAATAAATGAGATGGTCAAAAAAAAAAAAAAAGATTGTTTTCAATGGAAATGTCAACTTGCGCATGGCTGTATTTAAACTGCCTGCATTGTACTCGTTGTTATCTGAATTGCCACACATATTTGACTCTTATAAGTTCTTATGAGTAACCGTATTGTAAGGTGGCTGCAGTGGGCGGCATTCAATTTAGAGCAGAAGGATCGAGGAGTGAGAAACTTGGAGGTTCACGGTTCGTTTTCTTGCAAACAAGAAACTGTATGGGAAGGGAGATCTCTATGCGGATAAGAGAATTTAACAATAAAAGACTTCGAAGTTACCTTCCTACTCTCCAAACTCATTAGCTAACATGAGACTTAGCCGGTTTCTGATCTGTTTTCAGTTTCATTTCAATAAGGTTAGTCTCCGCTCAACCTCAAAATGGTATAAGAGTCCAAGTTAACGTCGATTAACAAACGGAAGTGACTCGAAACGAAATACATTAACACAAAAAACCCACTGAGTTAAGCATGCACAAAACAAAGTAAAAAAGCGATTGACATTGCTTGTAAAAAGAAAAAAAAGGCTAAAAACCACTCAACTGTGTTAACACAAATACTACACCGTAAAGATTTCAGTTAATTTGAAAATTTATTCATAATTACTACTACTGTCTTACAAAACTTAAAGGCCCAGTTCTCTCACCCAAAACAGTACAAAGTTCCCCTAACCTTCTTACTTAAGCTCTCTTCCACAATTGTATGAAATTCATCCTCATCCAGACACAATCTCATGCAGTTTATTGCTTCAAGGTGAGTTTAGAAACTTGACTCAATTTATTTAATCAAAACACTCTCAGTACCGTTCATGCTGTATAATATAAGCTTTGGTACTGTGCATTGTTTGAATTAGCTGTCGATCAAAGAGCTGAGCCAATTGTGAATTTCGGTGCCCCCTACCAAAACTGTAGTTTGGGGTGAGAGGTTTGGCCCTTTAAACAAATTAAACAAGATCTTTCGATGTCTAAGTTTGAAAACGTTCCTTAAGTTCACTTAAACAGCCGTTAGTCATCTCCTTAACTAACGGTCAGGTAACGAATTTCTTTCTTTAGCCAAATAAAGCCAGTGACTGCAAAATATAATGGAATTTATCCTCCAGGTTATCACCATCAGGCGCACAAATTACACACTGTATTTTCTTAGGAACGGGTTTAAATTTACCCGAAACCACCGGAAGCATTTTCCGGAATCAAAGGAACTTTCATTCACAAGCAACAATAAGCGACAAGAAGAATAAATTAATTTGCAATTGGAGCAACTGGCAATGTTGAAGTGAAAGAGAAAATTCACCAATGTGCACTTCAATATGGCAGACGACATATAACTACGATCCGCGACAAAATGTTGGAACAGACAGTGGAATTGGTCAGTCAACTTCCCTCACTCTTCCTTACTCTCGGCTTGTCAACCCCCTGTCCCTCAATCAATGTTGGTAAGTTGAACAAAATTTCTCGAAAATCTCGGATTAACAACATTGAATCGGGGAGCGGGGGTTGTCGTTCCAACTACTTTTGTCGCGGATTGAAGGTACGTGCTGCACAACTCGTTTTTAATCTTATTGAACCCTGAGTAAAGTTCAAAGATAAGAGATATATGGGTGTGAAATAATAAAATATCTTTGACCTTTGCGGTAAAATCCTACATTCAAAGGGACTTACGAGGTTTCTTTTCCTGTCAAAGTATTAGCTCCATTTTTCCTCAAACACTGTAACAGTAACCCTACCCTCGTTATGGCTTTAATGGCCTCAGCCTCCCCCCCTTTCGTCACATCAACAATAACAAACAAACTAAAATCAGCATAACGCTTATCTACGAGAATATTCAAGGGGGCTAATTCAGGCTCATTCTTCCCTCACCGTGACAACACAAATCCAAATACACGACCCTCGTGTGATATTAACCCTTTACCGTTGTTTGGGTCCTTTTGGACCCATGCGGAGAGCTCGGCTGTCACACATCTTTACTGTTTCACGCGGAGCTCGAAACTGCGAGTAGCTACCCGAAAATTCGGCCACAACAACGAGAGAGACAATAGTTAAAGGTCACGGGGTCAATGGCCCACGGAAGCCGATGCGGGGCGGGCTACGTCCGCTTTTCCGCCCACTCCCGAGGCGCGCAAATATGCCCAGATCGGAGCACAACGGTAAAGGGTTAAGTCCGGGTGAAGAATCAAAAGGGAGGGGCCCATGCCTTAGGCGCCTTCCCCGGCCGGCATAGACGTACGAGACAGGGACAGGGAGCGGAGGGTGTTCAGTTGAGGTGAGAAATAGTTTGCAATTTATCACACAAGAGATATTAGGGGGAAAATAATGAACAGACATGTGTTTGAGCAGTTACAGACAATTCCATCAATTCAGCGGATCTTTAATTTAGCTAAGAGTCACAATAGAGAAGATAAGCATATTTTCAATTCCGTTATTTCGTTTCCTCGAAAAGAATCAAGACTATTTAATACATAATGGTAGTAATTTTCTGATCACTTAGCATGTTCCTGATTTTTTTCTTATTGCAAACAAAAGTTAAACTTATAGACTGCATAGATTCTCTTTACAAGCATTAAAACGCAATCTTCGGCCATCTGAGGGGTCGCCATCATTTTCAAAATCTTGCCTACGTTCAGCATCAACTAATGCTGGCGCTCCGCCTAGATAGTCTTTCGGGCAAAATTACATTTTTCGGGTCAAAGTATTTTTTAATAACTTTCTAATCACTTGGCAGTTCTCACACTTATTTTGAAATGAGCATTTTATTAAGCGAAGATGGCGACTGCTTAGATTCCTCGTCTGGAAAACGCTATTTACGGCCATCTGAGGGTCTGATTTTTCAAAATTTTCTCTACGCTCAGCGCCAACCAAAGATGACGCTCCGCTTAGATAACCTTTATAGCAGAATAACGTTTTGTAGCCAAGAAAAAACCGCAAACTAAAATGCCTATACCGATCGATGCTCTTTTATTTCGACTCCTAAAAGTATGCAACTTTAATGACAAATTTTACTTTGAAGGTAGCGTAAATGGCATAAGACTGCATGTAAAGACACAGCAGTTTCAGTTTTACCCTCATGAACCACCACAATTCAACATTTAAAACTATTCCCGTCAAAGTTGAGAATATTGAACCATTTTGCATCAAGGCTCCTTGAAAACGCCCAAAATTTTCAAAGGGGGGAGGGAACAACCCCTTCCCCAAGGACCACTCCCATAGGCCGGCGATCACTGAACACAATGCATGCCCGTCCCCTTCAGAGAAAACCTGCGTACGCCACTAGTACCTCCCCATCACTCGCCCTCTCTAAGTTCAGCTCCCCTTTTTGAAAAGTCTGGATCGGCGCCTGTAGAACAAGGTGGGTACCAAAGTAGAGGGCTCCTGACATAAAGCACGTTCCAACATAACCTTTACCGTGTGCTAAGTACATTTTCTATTTACTCCCAATTAATCTTGTCCTCTCTTGTACTTTATATCTTAAAAACGCAAAACGTACAACTACAACTTTATATGCCCAGTAAAAATCATAGCTGAGTGTTTCCCTGTATAGCTTTGACTTGTGAATATTCCAATTACTACGAATTAGTTTTAGGAGAAGTACACTCACTTCAATCTGAAGTAGGGCAGTAGTGGGCTGTCCTGATTCATGCAATGATTGAATCTTGAGAGCCACGTCACAACTTTTCTCCTCAAATGTGAAATTTACTAGGCGTTACAGTACTTGGTTTAAAAGAAAGAAGAAGAAAAAAACTCAGTGTGAGATTTAGCTGTTGGTGTAAAATAAGAGTTGGGTAATGACTGCTCTCAGCTCGCCCTTTAAGAAAAGTAAAGATTCAAAAAGTTGAAAGGTATTCACAAAAGAAATATCTCCTCTTTAGTCAGTCTTGTTGCGGGTGGTTTTTGGCTATCATTGACTATTATCTTACTTACGTTTCTCTCCATGGGTCTTTAAAGAGACAGTTATGCCGACCATCTCCTCACGAACAAACAAAAACAACCGCAAGTCCCCCTTTGCTTTATGATCTAAGCCAATCTCTAAAAACATCCACATGCAATTGCGACCCTTCAAAAGCTCATTACCGTGACACAAACCATGTGATTGAAAAGTGTGAAAAATATAAAGACGTCGATTCTCAAACCAAGGCACTATAACTTCATTTGTTTATTGGTCCTTTTTAATTCTTTTGACCAGTCCTCTGAGAGTAAATAGAAACGTTGGACTTAGCATGTTGACTTTTGTCCTATTAAGGTGATCTTTTGTAAAGTTTACAGATAACAGGCAACGGTATTAAGTACGTTAGACAGATACACTTTAACCAGTTGAAATAAGGAACTTGTATGTGTGGTCTTAAGTCAGATATTTGTGCAATTCTCTTTCATTCTTTCACTCGTGGTTCTCAAACGACGCTACACCTTGAAGCACCAATCCCGTCTTCTCTTTAGATTTTGCGAAGATTCGATAGAACGAGGTATGTGCTCACCAATTAGTTTGAAGCAATCTAATAGGAGATTTTTGAACTATTCTAGAAAGTAAACCTTGTTTAATAGTGAGGCCAAGGAGTTGCAGTACCCCTCCCTGGTGAGGCGATGCCGCTGGATTTTTATTGTTCTCTAATCGTGACGCATCTGCTATGAAAAGAAGAATTTGTGCTGTTTCGGCGGTTTGTAGTAAGCATCAATGACTGAGCCTACATCCAATTTTGAAATAAGCCAGCTACCCCATAATAAACCAGCACGAAGGAATCTTTCACAAGTATATCGTAGGCGGGGTCTGTGCCATTCCGCCATCGGTACTTTCCGCCATAGAAAATGTGCTCATTCCGCCATAGAAAAAGTGACATTCCGCCATGGCGGAAAGGAACTTTTGCTATGGCGGAATGAAAAAAGAGACTGACTTTGGTATTGTAGCTGCGCACGTGATTCAGCAAACTAATTAAAGCAGACCAAGGCTATTTAAATACAAATTTTCATATCTTCGATATGTGAAAGCAGGAAACCTTCTTAGCCTGTGTGCCTTCAATTTCGAATATCTTGATATTCATATACCAAGTTCCGCGATTCTAAAACCAAAGACCGGTGCAAGCCGTTTTATGAGCAAATGCAAAGTATAGTAGCCGCTTTGTTACAGTGTTTATTCAGTGCCTCATTGGTTTTGTTGATCTGTAAGTGTGTTGTAACCATGAATACAGATATTAAGGATATCTCTGGTTTCATTACACGTTGAGAAATATTACTTGAAGGATATTTCAATTACATGGTTCTGGGAACGACTGTATGGGGTTCTCAAAAGCCCTTTCTATCGTTTTTGTCAACTTCCGTTCTTTATGACATGGTCCTTACCCTTCTTTTCTTACAGTTTGAAACATCCGAACAATCTGTTGACGTAAAATTTAAGGCCTTGTTATAAGAAAAACATTGAACGGGTGATTTCTTTTCATAATCAAGCAACTTAGAACTGTTACAAGAGCGACAAAATAAAGTGTCATTTTATTTTGTTCAGAACTGAAGACTGTCACAGAGGGTTAGGAATAGAGAACGGATAAAATAACGTAGTCTCTCGGATGGGAAAATTGAGCAATATCAACTACGTAGTTTGCTTCTGACCTAGACGTTTCAACTGAAACATGAATCGCCCTTACCAATAGGCGCTTGCTTTGCCGGTAACCACATGATCGACCGAACAACATATGATACAATTGATGACGTGACTTAAAAATTTCATTTCCAGATTTTGAGGTGTTTCAGTGGAAAGTGAAATACGTGCCATGCGCAGGGCTATGCATAATCGCATCATAATAATTTAGCTAACGTCCTCAACCCAAGTTTTTTTGTTCTACATTTTCATGTGGATGTACTTAATGAAGAGGTCGTTTCTATCCGGCGTGGCATAATTAGATTGAGCAATCTTGTAAGACGGTTCCTTTGAGCAACCGTACTGTCTGACTGTAAGGGAAAAGACCTACTAGCTGCGAACTTATCCAACCAACGAAAGAGGAGGAGGGTGAGAAATTTGATGTTTATTTTGTTGACATGTATTAGTAGGAATGGGAAGAGAGATTCCTGATGAGGGAAAATAAAAGAATGCGTAGTTATCTCTCCCCACCATTAACCCTTTACCGTTGTTTGGGTCCTTTTGGACCCATGCGGAGAGCTCGGCTGTCACCCATCTTTACTGGTTCACGCGGAGCTCGAAACTGCGAGTAGCTACCCGAAAATTCGGCCACAACAACGAAAGAGACAATAGTTTAAAGTCACGGGGTCAATGGCCTACGGAAGCTGATGCGGGGCGTGCTACGTCCGCTTTTCCGCCCACTCTCGAGGCGCGGAAATATGCCCCGATCGGAGCACAACGGTAAAGGGTTAAATCTCATTAGCCAAGATGATAGCTACGTTACATCTCCTCTGATCTGGAAGTATATGCTTGCTTTGTTGGTGATCATGTGATTCATTCACATACAGGTGATCCGATTAAACTGCCGAACCGTACGCAGGCGGCGGAAGATGTTTTTTATTTGGCAGCCTACATAATGGTGACACCGTAAGGAGTCCGACTTTGCGCAAAGCACAAAACCTCATCGACGTGGGGTCCAGGGACCGCTTAAGGGTCTCTGCTGGGGTTCAGGGGCACATCCCTGGTAGGGGTCCATGGGGAAGGGCTGGATACATTTGTAGGGGTGGATGGAGTTTACTATCTAAGCGTAGCGCCACCATCAGTTGGTGCGGAGCGTGCAAAGAAAATTTTCGATTTTAAAACCTCCCAGATGGCTGAACTTGGCATTTTCCAGGTTTATTTGTCTCTAATTCTGGTGAGAAAAAAATTGTGATTTTTCTAAGATTAAAACACACTTTTGAGATACTGATTAGCTCAGTTCATTACTCCACTGGACTATGTATCCTAGGATCGCAAATTCGGAATCCTGCTGAATGTTGCAAGCAGCTGTTTCAGTGTACGCCATTCAGTGTATGCCATTCTGCCCGTAAGAAAGACAAAGCGGAGCGCCACCATTGGTTGGCGCGGAGCGTCCAGAAAATTTGGAAATTCTTTCCTCTCAGACAGTCAAAAATGACGTTTCCCAGGCTTGTAAAGGGGATCCAAGCAGTCGTATTTGGTTTCCCGAAAGGGAAATCCTTTGGACTCATGCAGACTACACTTTTGCAAAACATGTGTAGGATCGTGCATTTTAGTGTTGGCTGAAACTATGGTTTGTAAGCCCAACGATTGAGAATTATATCTTTGTTTTGTTTTGTTTTCAGTAGAATAGTACCAAGCCAAAGACTGTCTTCATTTTGGATGATTGAGGTTGTTGTTGCCAGGGTAGATCATTTTTAAGAGGGACATCTGTGTGAATGGTATTGCTGGACACTTAATTTCACCAAATATTTATTGCAATGTTTGCCTGTTTGTTTCTTTTTGAAAAAATACTGTGACTTTCATCGGGTATATTTGTAATTTCTGATTGCATGATTGCATAAACATCAAATTTCGTCTAGAAAATATGTCCACACGAGGCCGTCAGAAATATTTGTACTTTCTGTAAAATGTAGCAATCTTGAAGAAGCTGTGTTTTACTAAGTGGTTGTACATTACTTGATAGCAGGGCATAGTCAAATATTTTCATGTTTTCACAAAGTGACTGACATTTATACATCACTACTTTGTCTACATTTTTGCTTAGAATTATAATTTTACTACTTGTTATGCATGGTAAAAGGTACTTCGATGCTCTCGCAAAGAATTGTGAGGTTTTTTTAGTTCAAGATACAGCTTTACTCCCTTTTATTTAAGTGAAAGGCATTGTACCGTCTGAAAGGTCACACGTCCGGCTGGATTTTCGACCGCAGTTACGTAATAGCATGCACAATACATGCATTCGTGTCAGTTACTGGTTGTGACCTTATATCAACAGAAAGCAAAGTAAAATATTACCGTGTTTCTTGCATGGAGGGCTAATATTTATTTGAATTTATACATCAATACTTCCACAAAATATTGCTTTAAATCATTTTTAAAGATTTGTCTCCCATTTGCAAACTTCAAAAATACCTTTGGTACAAATTGTTAGGAACTTTTTAGCCAAGATACACTCTTTACTCCCTATGATTTAAGTAGAAGACACCTGCACCTCCCAAAAGGTAGCTTATCCGGTCGACCTTTCTATTCTTTATCGCAGTGACAACACATGCGTGAATTAATTCGTTGAATCATTTCGTCGCGTCACTTCAACCGGATCGTAGTAGTGTATAGGTTATTACTGAGTCTCGCGTGCTATTTTCACAGCCTGAAATTAGACCATAAGAAAAACTTTGCAATTACGCTACTGAAGGTCGTTTTGGACTGCTCACATCTAAAGAAATATTTCTCCCTTCTTTCGGGAAACTTTTCATACTTAGGTTTTGATTTTAAGGTTCGATAAACGTACTATGTTCGTTTCAAACTAAAATTCAGCCAGAAAGACTACGCGGAGCGCCACTCTTGGTTGGCGCGAAGCGTACAAAACATTTTTAAATTTACGACTCCTCAGACAGTTGAAAATGCCATTTCCCTGGCTTATATGGGGATCTAAGTAGTCGCTATTTTGAGTTTCCTTTGTAAAAAATGATCACTCGAAACATAAATTCTGCTATGAAGCGGTGTAAGTGGAGCACTACCATAAGTTGGGGCGAAACGTACAGGAAATGTTGAAAAATCTGACCACTTCAGAAAGTCAAAAATGTCATTTCCTATGCTTATAGGGGGTCTTAGAAGTCGCTAATTCGAGGTTCTGTTTGCACAAAAAAAATTTACTTGAAACTAAAATGCTGCTAGGAAGACTATCTGCTTCACCACTGGTTGGCGCGAAGCGAACAGAAAATTTTGAAAAATTGGACCCCTGAGACAGTCGAAAATGACATTTCCCAGGCTTATAGGGGGATCTTAGCAGTCGCTATTTGATCAGAAATTTAGAAATAAAATGTATTACTACCACTCGATAAAATGGTCCCGCAATTTTTCGGGGAAACAACAAACCGGAATTGAAAACATGCTAATGAATCTTACTCTATTGCGACTCTTGGCTAAATTCAATAAATATCGAAAAAATTTTGTGCCCGAACTTCCGACTATATGTGATTTTACTTTTGAAAAAATTAGGCCTATGGAGATCTTAGCAGTCGCTATTTTGATCAGAAGAATCAGATAAAATGCACCACTACCATTGGATGAAATGAAGAAGATGATTTTTCTTCTATTAGTAACACTTATTGACAGAATATTCACGTTACAAGGTGTGTTGAAATGAATTTTTCAAGCAGACTTACGGGAAGGCATTCTCACCCTGCATCATTAAAGTATCGAAAACCAAATTACCCGATTCTCATAACCATTGCCCGTATTTGGTTGTAGAGCAGGATAGATGGCAAACTTGTGGGCACCTGGACACCCTCCTGTCTATCCGTTGAATTAATTTGGCAATTGAAAACGTCACAGTCTTTTTTTTAAACCTTTGCCTGAATATTTGACCATTTCGGGCAAATTTTTGCAAGACCACAGTGTGAAACTGGGATGATGAAACTTTTTTTCACATTCTACCCACATGTGTCGCAGATCTTTTTTATTTTCTATAAAAATTGTACTTTAAATGTTTTTCGGCAAAGATTTAAATCTATTAAAATAATCGGCCATTTCAGGTATTGTGTTACTCAAGATTTAAAAACAGCCTCAAGAATAATCGTTTCTTTCAAGCCACAGGCTTCCCAAATGTGTCGCGATTTTTTTTATCTCTTAACCTTTCGTAACAACGTTACCATTATACTATGATACTTTTTCATTTTCAGGCAGATGCTTGAAAGAATTTGTGTATTCGACAATTTCGGGCATTGTGTTGTGATTATCTGTGAAGTAACGGCCATAGCTTTTCGAGCTAAAAGACTCAAATATTCTACCCACCACACCAAGACTGATTTTGGAACGATTTTGTGCATCCCCAGGAAATGAAAAAGTCCCTGCATGAGGTAGAAACATGCCAGATGCTAGGAGCACAATTTATCCACACCAAGGTAGCCATTTTTAACGACTCTAAATATGTTAGAAATTTATCCATCGAGAAACCCGACGAGTAAAAAGTCAAGAGATTCCGAAGATATGAAGCTCGTCACAGTCTACCTGAATTTATTCCGAAATTCAGAGTGGGGCACATTTGCAGACTACCCTGCAACTGTCGAAAGGCGAAAATAAACTCTTCTAAAGGTTATCGTTAATGTGGGGGTCCAGGGGGTGAAGCCCCCCGAAAACTTTGCAACTTTTGCACTTTGAAAAGTAATATATGAGCCAAGAATAGTCGAAATGTAATAAAAGCAACTTAAATTTGTTTAATTACTTTTGAAAAATTTATTTTGCCACCTTCAGTTATTGGGAGGCTATGCCCCCCAAAATCTCATAAACAAATTATTCGGGGGGCCAGGCCCCCCGCTTCCGCCGCCTATGCCGTAATAAGCACTCACTGTCATCGAACAATGCTAAGAAAACTACTCGGACTTGTAGCATAAACATTTCTATTTCTCTCACCTCCCATCACTGATGTTTCACCTGTATAAATTGTCAACACTGACATCCTTTTCTGAAATGTGCAAACCTCCTCATCATAACAAATTCACTATCAACTATACCTCAGTGTTACTCGTAACAGGGAATTGCTTAAATTTAGCAACTACCGTTAGACCGCCTCCATTCGCGAGTATGAATGCCTTGCATTTTGGTTCAAATACCGTTGCTCTTGTATTGTTACAGGCCTTGTTAAAAGGGCCACCACATCCCCCTAGTAAAGTTATTGTTGGTAACCCCAAGGTGGTAGAGTGGGTGAAATCTTCAGAGGCACTAGTAATCAAACGATCCACAAAGGAACACAAAGTGACGTGTCTACCAAGAGCCAAAGACACGCAATCATTTGCATTTGTGCATAATGCGTCCCGTTAGGTCTAAATCACCAGGGTGTTGACTTGAGGGACGGTATCTGTAAAGTCAGCTACTGCTACCTTTGACAAATTTTTAGACTTCTCGAGGTCTCAAGGAATCTCAAGAGCTTTCAAACGTTGGTCGCTAATTAAAGTAGGAAGCAAGCTTTTCTTAAAGTACAGCTTTAAACTGGTTGCAAGATCAGACTTTAAAAATTTTTCAATTCCTTACCGAAGGCAGACAAGGAATCAGTCCGCGGAGCGGACCAAGTTTTCGTTCAGATCATCGCTACATTAAATAAGAAAAAAAAAATTAATGTTCAATTGCATATAAATCCAACGAAAACTTTATTTACATAGACCAACGTGGATTAGTTGAAGCAAGGCTATTAAATGGTTATTTGAAGGAGAACACTGCTATAATCGTACAACCGTACACGGAATCACGGTGGTTAGTGTAATCATAGGTATTATACCTTTCCCTGGTTAGGAAACTCCGCGAACTGACTGCTTATGCTGAGATTCCGGTTTTCGTCAGTCACGTGACGTTGAAAGTACACCAGAGCCTTGTTGTTGGACTCTCCATACGTGCTGTGTATATGCAGACAGGGTAAACTGATTTCTTCGAGAGTCTCTTGCGAACATTTATCAAAATGTAATGACTTCAATGAGGGCGTATATTATTGCGAAAGGTTTGATTAAGATTTCTGTCTTAAATTAAAACGGTCGTAAAGCGTGAATAACTGTACCAAAACTAAAATAGCGGGACAATCGAAGGCTGGGCTACCAACAGCAGTAACTTGGTAAGCACACTCAACAATACCGCGAAATTGCGAAGCACGTAGCAATCCCACTGTATAACGTTAGACTAGTTGGATTAAACCATTTTAACAAACGAGTGTAACGGTTCATCAGAGGAGTGTATTATACAATATTTATCAGTAACTATCTCGTACAAAATTTTAGGAAGCCCACCCAGCGTAATGAAGTGCCGTAGGTCTACTTCACCCTTTCCACACACTGACTGCGGTATGATGAGCCTGTCTGGCCAACTGAATGTCCCCAGCGAAGGTCTCCAAACGCCAGGTCTCGGAACTACTGTAGTACTTTACGCTTAAAAAGAGAAAACTGAAACCCGAGAATATAGGATTTCTTCATTTATTCAAAAATCTTAAAAACCCACTGATTAGGAGGCCTTTTGCAGTTCCCTTTTAGCCCTTGGGTCAATTTTAATGTCACTTCCCAGCAGAAACAGTACATCACTCAATGGAGCCATATCGCTATCGATCGATCGTGTGCATCTTCAAAGTCACGTGATGAAATTTTTTCAAGAGCTCAACATGCTTTTACGGACAGTTACGGACGGACCTTACAAAAACTATTAACGTACATACAGCTTTTACGTTTGTGCATACACAGTGTACGTACGGAGTTTTCCAACCAGGGAAAGGTATAATAACTATGGTGTAATTCGACATCATCCTGGCATTCCGTAGTAATACACACAGTACAGTGACTCATTACTAACAAAGTAGCACACAACCATGAGCCAAGACATTTCGATAATTTTTCATCCAAAGATTATTTATTTGTCAACTTTTAAACCAACTTCACTGGCGTCACCAAGGGAGGGGCCACCGGGCACGTTCTTCCTAAAAAATCCCGTTCCCCCGTGTGCCCCCAACTGAGATTTGAGATTTTCAAAAAACGATAAGTCTTCTGTACTCCAATTGAGGCTGGCCGCTCAACTCAGGTAACCGTTCGGAAAGGATAAGGCCTACATCTTTCTCTTTCTTTCTCTGGTTCAGCTCCCTTTCTCCAAAATGTCAGCTGAATCCGCTCTTGGTAGATGTTTCACTAGATTTGTTACCAATAAAATCTTACCTGAAGTTGCCCTGGAAGTAATTTTAGACAAGTGTAAAAACAAAAGAAATAACAATAAATTACGACCATACCTCAAACACACCTTTAAAACAATGGGCTTCCGGGGGCTTCGTCCCGTGCAACCCCCACCGGGAATCACATTGAACTGCCCATCAACTTCTTTCTTTATCGCTCATCTCCTCTTTTTCAAAAATCAACGTGATCCGTTCTTGGAAGTAGTTCCACAGTTTTTTTTGTAACAAAAGTCTTACTGGAGGTTGCCCTCAGGAAAATTTTTGGACCAGTGTTAGGTCAATGGAATTACCCTTAAATAACGATTGTACACTGTAAAAACTGCCTGGTGAAATTTTCACCAGGTTCAGTATTTACATGTCACCTACAAAATATTGGTTAATTTAACCAGGAGATCAACAAAGAAACTGGTCAAAATTAGAATTATAATGACCACGCATTTGGTCAAATCCATCAATGGTTACCATGATTTCCTGGTGAAATGATAACCAGGATTATAGGTGGTATATAAACACGGGTCTGGTGAAATTTAACCAGGCAGTTTTTAGAGTGTAATACCTCACAAACACCTTAAAACCCATGAGCTTTCGGGGCTTCGTCCCCTGAACCCCACCGGGACCCAATTAGATGAGCCTCGCGCTCCACACTTGATGCCAGGAGTGGAGCCTAGTAGTGCCCCTTGCAATATTCTATTGCCCCCAGTGCCCTTAGAATGAAAAGTGGTGTGGCGTCACTGCCGACTCTTTGATGAAAGTTGAAGGAGTCATTGTCATTGCCTGTAAGAGGCTATCCATGGTCAAGACGTCCATCTAAATAAGAAGCTTTTACCGACGTAATAGGCCCATGGTTTTGTTTAGTTTTAACGACCTTTTAGTCAAGGTAGCATTGCAAAGATTCAGAGTCACTGAGAACCCCATACCAGGAGTAGACGAATGGTGGTTAATGCTCTTGAGTATAAAGGCCATCAACTGCAGTTGAGCTCATTGAAAGGAATATTTGATTATCGCCGACAGGTCATGAGGGGCGGCAGATACAGAGGCGTGATGCACGCAAAGATGGAGTGCATTGGTGATGTCGCATGTGTGTTAATTTTTGTGTTTCTGACACTTAGCCTGTAATCACGATACATCAAGATAGAAATGGCCGACACTTTCCATAATTGGCATATAGATTCGTCATGCTGAGAGGAAGAACCCAGTTTTTTTTTGAAGTCAGAGGCCATTTGAGATCACCGGAGGTAAAACTGCGAAAACCTTAAAAATAGCTTTTAAAACATGATATATCAAGATAGGAATAGCGCTTTTCATATTGGGTATATAGATTTGCAAATGTTAAGAAGAAAAACCCTGTTGTTGTGGACATCAAAGGTCATCTGAGGCAACCAGAGTTAAAAGTAACCCTAACCCTAACCGCTAACCTTGGCTCGTAAACATGGGATCTCCGAAAATAGCAATGGCCGACAATTTTCATTATTGGTCACTTGAGATCAACAGTGGTGAAACTGCAAAATCGTGCAATGAGCTTGTATTTTCAATTGATTTCTCCCAGACAGTTGGAAGGTTGCTTTTAAAACTTTTGCTCATTATCTCCACCCTCCCGGCAAGACTTCTCCCGGAAAAGTTTTTGCCCTTTTGTACTTTACAAGGGAACAGGCCTGAATGACGTTTTAACACAGTATCTCAAGATAACAGTGATGGAAACTTGAGAGAAGAACCCTCTTGTTTGACGGACGTCAATGGTCATTTGAGGTCAATGGTTGTAAAACTGCCATAACTTCGAAAATGGCTTGCAACATGGTACCTCAACGCTTAAACACAATAAGAAGAAGAACTTTTGGTGGAAAGCAGACGTAATGCCAGGTCAGCATAGGTCAAGTTTCAATCTGAGATCATTGGTGGGGGGTTTAAAACTTAAACCTTTGTTAATAAGATAAATTACCTTCACGTAGAAAAGTTTGAAGAATTTTCATATTTAGTATGTGGATGTAGTATACTTAAGGACTAGAGGACCGCAACTGTTTTTCAAGGTCAGAAGTCTTCTGGGGTCACCAGCCTTCAAAAACTATAGGCTACACCTAAGAATTGCCGAGATCATCATCGGGGGTCACCTGAGTGAAAATCAACACTTCTCAAATTTTTCTTTTGCAAGGAATCAGTAATCTGTCAGCTTTTTTTCTGTTTTTTTTTACTGTGGCTTGGCTACCCAACAAGGTGGCACTCATCTGTGGTAAATTACAAAATATGAAATATTATGCATCTTTGTCAACTTCCTGCATTTGTCGGACTGTTGGGTTATTGTTGGTGAATGAACCGTTGAGGCTCCAAAGTTGGGAAAATAACAAGCGAGGCTAAGCCGATTCCGTTATTATTTTTTTCAGATTGGAGCGAGACGGTTCATTCACCAACAATAATCCGACAAAGGTGGTCCTTTATTACCACCATCAAAAAAAAAAAGTTTCTTACTGAGTTTACTTTCTCTAACATTGTGCCTGATATCGTATCTCGTCATATTAGCTTTGTAAATGGCGTTCATAGTTTTGTTCGTGATCTACGTGCAAAACAAACACAAGCTTTAGCGCTTTCTTTGCGCGTGTAAGCACGTGAGGTGTGTCTTTTTTCAGTATAAATTATGTGACGCGCATTGACATTCATTCATCCTTAACAAAGCAAATTGGGCGAAAAGAAGCGATCTTAGCAAGAGGCAAGCTACCATCCCTGGTTGCTAGTGGCCAAGTAATTCTTGCATATATTTATACTGTCAGTGTGTTCGAGATTCTGCAAACTTTACTAACTGGTTATTCACAATCCTGCATTCTGATTGGTTATTGTTTATAATGATATGTAGAAACAGCTAGCAACCCCTGCCGGACCGCGTGATTGGTCTAGCGGTAGAGCAACCGCCTCCCCTTCCGCCTCCCAGGCGGAAGGCCCGGGCTCGATTCTTAGGTCTAGTCATACAAAAGACTTCAAAATGGAGCCTATTGCCGTTCTGTGTTCTGCGTGATGCTCCGAAAAAGCAACGGAGTAGGGAAAACAAGTCAGTAAGCCACAACTAGAAAAAAGGTAGTGGGCGGCTCGACTTAAACCAATAGGTTGGAGACTGAGCTGTAAAACTCCATCCAACTAACTAACTGACTGACTGACTGACTGACTGACTATTACAGAACATACACCGACAAATGCAGTATATCGCTTTTATAACCGGCAGTGTTTAATCAATGAGAATGCAGAATTCCAAATAACCAGTCATGAGAGGTGGTAGAAGGTATGTCATGATCAAATTAAATGTGATTGCATTTTCGTTTTAGTCGACAGTTTTCAAGATACGTTTTGTTTTTTGTTTGTCTGCTTTTTTTTTGTTTTTGTGTTTTGCTTTTGAGTTGAAGAGTCTTTGCATTCACTACTGACGATATTACCTTCAACCATCTATTTTGTGTATTGCAAATTTATTGACTGACGTTTTACTATTACATATTCCAGTTATGAATTACCATGAATATTCATCAACTGAACGAAAGTATCCAGTCTGAGGGGTCCAATCCAATCATGTATTTGAATGACGTCTTAAATGCTATTCAGCAAGATGACTTTTCAGATGAAACTGTCTTAGAACATTTCTTGAGTGCTTTGACAGATCATGTATTGCCGAGTTTAACAAAATCGTGAGTATCAATTCTCGCTTGAAAGTTTTCCCGAGTGTCACAGTGCTTTGTTTAACATAGGCCTACTCTCTAGATATCTAAACAGTAGTCTAGAAATAGCCTGGAGAAACTTTTTCAAGATAGTAGTGACAGAATCTGTAGCCAATCATTTCTTAAGTACAATAACCTAACAATAAGTGTGATAGTACCTGTCACCCAGAAAAGGAGGAATAACAAGCTTGTGAGCCACAACTGAAAAAAGAAAAGAATAAATAAAATTAGGGTCCCGAAGTATTGGTTAGAAACTGAGCCCTAAAACCTTATTTAACTATTTAGCAACACAATGGGAAAAGCATTAGGCTACATTTCCGGTCTAAAACTATTATCACAACGTTTAAGCAGCCTAATCGAACAGTTGGGGACAAATTAGGAACACTCGGAGGAATAGTTCTGCCTAATTCTGTTCAATTGCCTTAACGACAAACATGTCAAATTTGATAACGATCAGGGGGTACGCAAGTTTTCTCTGAAGCCGTGGGAGAGGGGGGTGGGGAGGGCAAGTGATTTTTTGAGGGACGGCCGGCCTTGGGACCGGCCAAAAGTGCAGGTTACACCACAGCGATATCGGATCGGATTACGCTCCGATTTTTGTGTGTTTTAGTTTACATCTCCTCCATCCATCGTCGGGAAGGACCAAAAATTTGCCATCCTGTGAAAATATATCATTTTTATAATAGGATAACGAAAATAAAATGTGAACTAAGTACTTCGTGGCGTCACGTTGACAAAAAGCTTTTATCGGACTACGCACATCCGATAAAAGCTGTTTGCAGATGTGACGTCACGAAATAATTGGTATAATTCCAATTTTCGGAGTCCTGAGGTACAAATTACGTATTTCTAAACGTTGGGCAAAGCAAATTGTTGTTCCTTTTCAGACCAAAGATTGTGAAGACTTTGTAAAACTCTCGAAAATCGGAGCGTAATCGGCGTAACGTGCGCCTAAGGGTAGAAAAATTTTGGCCTTTCAAGGAGTCTAGATTCAAAATGGGGCAAGATTTTCGTCTTTGATAGAAGTAGTTTTGAGAGTTGAATTTGTGGTGGTAATGGGGATAAAACTGAAAGTTTATTAAATATTATATAATTTATTTTTAAATTTGAGATAAGTGATCGGCATACGGGAACACTTCATTTTTGGCGGGTTTTCTCCCATGGAAAAACGTAAATTTGTAATTATACTACCTAAGAAGGTGGCGGCCATCAGCTGGCGTGGAGCGTATACAAAATTTCGAAAAACCGGCCCCTCAGATGACCGGAAATAGCATTTACTAGACTTAAACGTAGAATCTAAGCAGTCGCTATCTAATATTTTTGTCGTTTTTAATAAAATGCTTACTTTAAAATAAGTTCGCAAACCGAAAATTAATCAGAACATTATTAGAAAACACCTTGTTCCGAAAAGTGTAATTTTGTCCTAAGATTATCTTAGCAGAGCGTCACCATTGTTGGGGCGCACAGAAAATTCGGTACGATGAGCAATGTTTAACCCCAAAATTCCTTACTGGCTAGCGATAGCTGTAATCGTAACCTAATCCCTAATCCTAACAAAGAATAAAATCGATACAATACAATCGATACCCAATTCAAGATCCGCTAAATTGATGAAATTTTCTACATGACTTCCCGAACTGAGTCCCCACTATAAATGATTTTACTTCTAAGATCTTTTGCAGGATAAATTGCAAAATATTGTCCACCGCACCTTATCATCCTCCAATCTCATACCCCCGTGTCGTACGTTGATGCCGGCTGGGAAGGAGTCTAAGGGATGGGCCCCTCCTCTCATAGTATGCTCTGTCCATGTTTATAATTAGGGAGTCCGTGGATCTACCAGATATTTATTTATAAGGTTTATAAGATTATAACGTTTGTTTTATTTATAAAGGTCAAAATGTTCATAAAGTTCTTTAGCCATAAAGTTCATTGTTCATAGGGTTGGTATAATCGTGTAATCGTATAACTATTTAGATTGGCTGTAATTGGCATTTCGGGAAAGAGACTAGTCGAATTTATAGGAAGGGATGAATAGCGAACCCCGATCTCAATTATGAACACTGAACCCTTTTCCCGGTCATGAATGCACATTTTTAAATTATGAATAGCTACCTCTACTTTTCGATTATGAAAATTGAACCTTCCCTTAATAAAGAATAACGTTGAGCCTTTTTTATTACAAATAAAGAACCTCTTTTTAATGATGAACACTGCACCTTTTTTGGGGCGATAAAAACGAACCTTCTTCTCGGTTATGAATAACCACCCTCTTGAACAATGGACCGTATGTAGCAACTAGTTTGTCACAAATACCACTTTTGTCTCACCAACCACTTTTGTCAAAATTTTTGCCCACTTTTGTCACAAATACCACTGTTGTCACGATCATCGCCCACTTTTGTCACAACGGAGGTCACGAATTTTGTCACGACAATGGCCAGTATTTGTCACAATTTGACAGGACACGACTTTTGTCACTCACATTTTGCCCACTTTTGTCACACACGTTGAGGAAATTTGGTAAGCCTTGGTGGTCATACTCAGTACGTTTTAAGTAGTTGAAGCTAGATTATATGTTCAGTTCCGAGCAAATCACATCTGTTAGCTGTAATACTCAACGGGGGAGGGAAAGAGCCCCCTCCTTCCCAACAACTTTACCAAGGTGGTTTCGTGCACCAAGTTGAACACGGAAATCATATGAGGTTTTGATCTTGCCCCTCACTCCAAGAGCACTAGGATTTCTTCCTTTCATTTTAAATAAAATTGTAAGACATTACCAAGAAACAAGTTTAAATCAGAATTTGAGGCCAACAATATATGACCATGTAGAAATGCTTAAAGAGGGTGCTTCGAAAATTCATTGTTGACTCAAGTTAGTGAATGTCCTACATGGTTGGTGACGAAAGGGACGGGGGGTCCCTTGAAAATTTCCCGGGTGGGGCGACTTCATACCGAGCTCAGAAATGGGCGAAAGGAAGAATAAGGAAAATGGGAAAGAAAGAGACGACGGACTTTACAGAAAGAAAGGTAAAAAGAGAGAGAAGAAGACCTGTACAGACCACACAGAAATGGTTCAGACAGGTATGTTTTCGTAAGTCTTCATTTTGTAGATCATATGCATATAAGAGATCAAGGGCGACGGGCTAAAGGGGGATTTCAAAAAATACAGACGAGCCCTAACATCCTTTATAAATATGTTAGTTTCTTTTGCAAACGTTGGTCGTGGACACTTTTCAGTCACCACGTGGCAGTCCTGTCGCTACATGCTCCTCGAATGTAATCCTTTCTGAGCTCTTTGCAATACAAAGGTCAAAACGACTGGAAAATACGGTCTGAACTACAGGGTACGTAATGACACCTCTGACCTGTACAGAAATATACGGGTAGCGCTTGTGGAAACTTTTTCGTTGGAGTCACCAGTCCACAATCGTGCCACTAACAAAATATGTATCTTCAGTCGATACGACAGTTCGATAGAGTGTATAGATAGAACAAGTGAAAATAGTTGATTTTAAAATTAGAATAAGGTGTCTTCGTGCATTGTAAATAACTGGGAGACTGTGCTCTATGTTCCTGCAGCCCATTGTTGATGTTTCGCCCGTTGCTCTATTCACAGTAAAAGAGATAGTTAAGCTTTAGCTCATCATGCTACCTGGGACACCGCTTCTCGTCGTAGGCTACAAAAATTTTCATTAGTACAGTATGCATAAGGCATACGACTTCCTTGGTTCCAGGCTCAGAATTTATTTTTAGGCAACGAAAATGATCTCGCAAGGTAAAAATTACACGTTCTCTTTAATTTATCTTCTGTTTACTGTCATAGCATCACCCGGCATGCCTGTTGTATGGCAATCAGAAGGACGGGACATATTGTGGGTGACAAGCAGGTTAGCTGACCCATTGGACCCCACTGATTTGTGCACCCAAAATATTGGTGAAACCAAGGTGGCAGGGTACATACTTATCTATATTGCAAGGGCCATGTCTCGAATAATGTTGGGGCCCATATACAAGAATTATGCTCTTTGGGCTGTTACGAGGTCCTAGGCAATGGCCTAACAGATGAGTGGTTATGTATTATAATGTGTTGGAAGCCCAGTGTTATTCAGCACATTATTTTCGAAAGACCTTGTCATTGTTAAAACTAGGACGGGTCATTGACACCTGATGTGATTAGTTCGAGATATTTCTAGAATGTATGTATATAAAGATTTATACGTAAGACCTATTATTAGTATGTTATAGCACTCACCATGTTGTTTATTGATTGCCGCTATCTCGCCATGCTGAGCGGTGGCTGCGCGATGTATCTAGGAGGTTCGTCTGTGAGGAATTCTGTGATGAAAGCAGGTCAAGTTTGTGACCCGAAGTTCACCGAACATTCGAAAAGCGAACGCGTTGATTCCAGCATTTACTCTTCTTGGAAAAACATCGAAGAAATGTGCAGTGTCATCACGGAAGTTGTAAACATGTTATTTTAGAAACTTACCTGCAAGATGTAGAACGTTCCGGAATTTGAGAACGAACTGTATTTATACTAGGACCGTTTTCTTGATAAAAAAGTTGCGACATTCAAGTTTGAGGAGACAAATTCAGGTCGGTTCTGAGAAGTTATTTTCGTGATTTCAACGAAGTCTTTGAAGTAAGCTTTTACTGTAAATTATTACAGTTAATTCAGCAATATTTGTCGTCGGAGAGTTGGAGAAGTTCCAGTCTCCTTTGGAAGGAAGCATTTGCCGGAAGAGGTTGTCGGAAAGAAGTTCCGACTGCTCCTTCATTGTTGATTGCTGTTTTGTTGGTTCATCCTGTTCCGTTTGTTTTGGAGTCATCGCTAGAGAAGAGGTGACTGTCAATTTTGCTGGGAAGAGCAGAAATCCCAGCAGGGGAAGACTTCACGACATAAAAACAACGTAAGGCTCGGTAGTTGAAGACCGCAGTTGCAGTCGTCGTCTGAAATTATAAATTCACGCGGTGAAGAGAGTACGCAAGTCGCAGATGTCCGTGTAAAAGTATCAGCACAAGAAACAGATGGTTGAGTGCATTTTGAATATCTGTTCTCTTGTAAACTGTGAGTAATTCCATTTTTGTAAACATTGTAGTTCTGATACTTGTTATATATTGTTTTATTGTTTTCTCACATAAATTGCTAGACTTCTCCATTTTTGTGTTAGCCTTCCCAATTTTCGAACTCCCAAACCTCTCTTATTCTATCTTTCCAAAAAAGGTTAAGATTATTCCACCAGATTAACAGGTCGTAAGAGGGCCCCTAAAATTTTTTCCACAGAACGATGCATTCGACGCGAGCCGCACGTATGGGAGAATCAGGCAAGTTGGCTATTCAAACTACACGAGCCAATTCGATTTATCCAAGACCATGTGCCCAAACATAATGCTGTCATTTGGGCCTAAGTATAACTTTAGATCGTAGCCCGTATCCATGCATGGCTGGAATTCCATAATAAATGTAGTTGCAGGGCTGGAATGCCGATTCTGCGATCATGAAAATGGTCAACCAATTTATTATATTGGTTTGGTATGCTGTCCATGCACTTGTTCCAGACTTTCTTTCTTTCCTATGCAACCATCAGATGTATGACTTTACTACATGACCCTTCCAAGGGCCTCCCATATTCCAGGCCTCATCTCTCATATTTAAGAGAGGGACTCAAGTGAGGCCCGAGGATCCTCTTCCGTTGTCGTATCGTCGGTTTTCTGATAGGCCTATGGAGATATCGTAAGCCCACCTCGCCTATCTTACAGTAATCAACTTCGTTGCGCCCAGGGCAGTTTGGTACCTTCTAATGACAGTTGAATATATAGCACTTGTTCCTATGTTAACAATTTTATAAGTACCCTTAACTGCTTTTTTTTAATCTTTTTTCTTGACCTCATTCCAATTTCCCTTCTTACGCGATTGCGTTTTATGGTAGCCGTCAGCAAACAACAACTTAAACTACACGCTTTTGTATACAATGTTTTCTTACAGACAGGGGTGTAAATACGGGGGAGGGGAGCGGGAGTGACACCCCGTGAAAATCAACTGTCGGTCTCTGAGCGCAGAAAAGTGGTCTGAAATCTATAGACTCCTAGTCCCTTGCTTGTCCACGTTGTATTGCGTGTCGCATTATGGAAAACCCAAAACTATTTAAGCACAAATTTTACTCAAAAAAGTAGCATATGTGGCTCCAAATTGCATATAAGGATACCTAATTTTTGAAAAGAATTCAAATGGGGAGGGAACACTTCGTCCCAAAAGCTGGGGATCACGCAACACGCCGCATGATCCCGCACACCCTCCCTTTCTGAAAGAAATCCTGGGGACGTCACTGTTTGAATGCATACACAATGTACCTAAAGTTATTATTACTATGGTCCTGTAAATTGCTTTTATCCATGAAGGTTGGATCGTACAACTATGTCAAAGAGTTTGGGTCTTCAACAACTGTAGTTGTCCCAAATAATTCATACCCCCCCCCACCACCACCACTGCAAATTGATATACACGCCACTGATTACAGGTCTCGTTGAATGGAAGTGTATGGCTGCCCAGGTGCTTCAACTGGTCGGCATTAAAGATTATAAGGCGTCGAGCAAGGGCACAAGCAAGATCACTCACACCCGAACACGTACAAAAATAAAATGTGTAGTACGTCAAGGTGTGTTATTTCCGCCGTTTGAGTACGCAAAATTCCCTCCTGCTCAGTACCATGTATGTCCGTTTCGGCACGGTTCTTTGGTTTTACGGGTTGGCTGTGAAAATTGTCACCAGTATGCGTGGGAGCTTTCATCAGCTCGAGGGAGGAATAAAATGGGCCGGAGGGGAGAGTAGATGGGTCGATATTTCAGACCGCCGCCATCGGCACGGATCCCTCCCCTTTGAAATCTGTTTTGCGTTTTTGAGGGTCACGCAATTCGGAAGCTTATTTTTTGTGTATTTTAGAGTAAATTTGTTGAAAAAAGGGTTTTTGTCCATGAAATGAAGAGAGACTGGTGCATACCCTCAATTCGAATTTTCAAGCCGGTTTCTTATTTCACCGTTCCCAGCCACAAAAATTTACTCTGAACCACCCCCTCCCCGAAGCGCTCGACATGATTATGAGTTGTGGGCAGTGGCGTAGCCACGGGGTGGTTTTGGTGGTTATAATCCCTCTCCCCCATGACACAACCTCGCAATGCAAAAACACCTTAAATAGGGTTTTTTCTTTCTATTCTTAGAAAAATCCCTCATTTCGTGGCCCCACCCCCCATTAAACCAGAACCCTCCCCATGACACAATCCTGGCTGCGCTCCTACGTTGTGGGTGTAATTATTTCAAATCATTTTTCTTGCTACGTGCCCTCTGATTTACAAAAGTGAATACTAAATCACAGCCCCTGTTTAGTTAGCATAGGTTTACCTGCGTAACACTTCTCACTCCAACTAAGCTGATGTGTGTGACAAAAGTTGGACAAAATGTGTGTGAAAAAAGTTGTGTCCTGTCAAACTGTGACAAATATGGGCGATTGTCGTGACAAAAGTCGTGACCTCCGTTGTGACAAAAGTGGGCGATGATTGTGAAAAAAGTGGTATTTGTGACAAAAGTGGATAAAAATTTTGACAAAAGTGGTTGGTGAAACAAAGGCGGTATTTTTGACAAAGCTATAGTTGCTACAACCGTTTGAATGAATGTACAACCTTATTGAATATCGAGCTGTCCTCGTTTAAAAAGCTAGTTCGGTAGTTCGTAGCTGCATGGAATGGTGGGACACTACAAACAGAGCTCAGCATGTAGCGTTACCTTGTTTTCGTCAGAAGTGATCCCTTCTCGGCCTTTTTGGCTAAGATCATGTGCAGTATCTATTCTTTTTATCCAGTCTAGAATGCAGCCATAGGTCTACATGGCATACCAATAATGTAAATTCAGTGGACGTTATAGCTTCTTCGGGAAGAGGGAAAGTTTTGGTTTCGCCAAATGGCCCTTTGCCAGAGTGTCGGGAGGACTTTAGAAAAATATCTTAGTGTCTAGCGAACGAAAATATGGGTCTCAGTGATACTTTACGGAAGATGAAAATGTAAGTTTTTACACCAAAAGACAATTTAGACACAATCCACCGCATTAAACCACACTTGAGATCCCTCCTTATGTTTTGGATGGATAAAGAAAGAATGATTTCACCAAATTTTAATGTAAACTCAAATTTTGGAATACTTGTTGTAGGTGCGGGATTGGTTTGCTTATCTCGACGATTTGGAAGATGTGGGCATATGTATAGCCACTAAAACGAAGTTCCTAAACTGGATTATTGTTGGTTATCATGCTTGCTCTACAGTACTGGCAAGAATTGACAACTAGGCCTACTACAAAATAATGTGAAATGAGACACCGAAGAAGTAAAAACAGTTCAAAAGATAGGACAACGGGAAATGCATGTGAAACGTTTAGATAAATGTAAATGTATCCATATACCCGTATTACACTGCTAAAGTGTTATCTGTTGGACACGCAGCGCATAATGTAATATCCTAGTCATAAACTTAACTATATTTTCAGTCTTTGAATGAAGGGAAGAATATTGAAGAGGAAGAATGCAAATAATTGCAAAAAGAAGAGTACTTTCAGCTCACTCTGTCGTTACACTCCACCTCTATTTTCAAAGTGTTGATGTACTGTATCAACTGCTCAAAATTTTTTATAAAACAAACGAGACTACTAAGTCTTTCATCACATATTCGTAAAATTTAAGTACAAAACACGTTCAACATTATTTGAAGGCACCTGTAGAAAACGTACAAATTTGTTAAAAACCAATTATGATTTCTTTTGCGTTTGTCGTTAATATGTGTAATACGATCTATGATGGCAATAACCTACAGTACAGTACATATAAGTACTTCAATTTTGCTGCCAAACGAAGTAGAGCTTTGGAAGCGTACGTTTTTTGTTAGCATATTCATCATAATGTACCGTAAGTTACAATATATAGCATATTGTTACTGTTTTCCAGAAAAAGAAAATTCGAGGATTTCACCGCTGATATATGTGAAGCTTGTCTCAAGAAAGGAAGAACGGAATTTTTTCAACTTGCAGGTGAAATCTTCAACCAACCTAATCTAGTTAGGTGGCAGGTATGAAGAAAGAAGAGCTTTGAATGGTTGACATTATAGTATTAGTGTTAACACACCAGTTACTTTATAAATGCCGTGAAAATTTATTGAGGTCCATGAAATAAATGAAAGGGATTCTGTTAGATTCCTTACTTATAGACGTAAAAAATGGCGACAAGGACAGGACAGCGACAGAACTTTTTATGCAGCGGATCTGACTAAACTAAGACAAAATCTGTAAAGGTGATAATGAATTAATTTACTTTACTCTGATTTGATTTGGGGAAGAAGAGGGGCGCTTCTGTTTTAATACAAATATAAATGAGAAGTCAAATTTTGATGGGAAGGGTTGTGATACTTTTACCTTTTGATTGAAAGGTTCGCACAGGGTCATTAGCTATCAGAATTGCAATTCAAACATAATGAACACATGAAATATCCTTCATCTAATCTTGTTTTGTTGTATTTGTCTTTTTAAAACAGAAAAGACCAGAACAAGTCAATAAAATGGTGAGAAGTCTATCAGATCTGGTTTTTAACAATGCTACCAGTCTTAGAGCCAGCACGAAATCTGTCAGTGAATGCGTCGCAAAAATGATGGGAGCCTTTACGTACGTAATGTACATACAATATGCTTTATGATGATATACTTTTGTGCATAGGGGTGCTTGAAACTCTTCAATAACAGATAGTGAGATGTTTAGCAGACAGCTGCGATATTCAAATTTTCTAACGAAAACTCCTTCAAAAACTTGAAAAAGTTTGTTGTTTGTCAGAGCACGACATTTAAAAAAAGAGATTAGCCTTATTATCTCCAGAGCTGAAGCAAGGGAGCAAACACAGTCAACTGATTAATTATTGAGACGGCCTATGTTAGGTATGCATGTTTGATGCAGGGTGGGGTGCCCCATCCCCTCAAAAATCGTCAGTGCCACAATAGCGGGAAAACCCTAAACCCTAACCCCCTCCTCTTAAACCATTCCTAAACCTCAGATCCATATTAATGCCCCATATTTGTCCCCACTCTGCTAAAAATTCCTGTTTGTACGGCTTTGCTTATAAAAAGCCTGGTGAACACCAGTTCCTGATCTTTGATGGTTCAGGATTTTTTAAACTTGTCGGCACTGATGATGGTGTTCCATTTAGATAATCGTTTGGGGGTTCACACAATGTACTACATGACCCTTTTGAGCCTACTCACATGTAACCATTCCTTTTTAGTTAAAAGTTACACTCCTTATTTGTTATGAAAGCGAAAAACAATAAACGAAGCGAAGTATGACTCAAAATGTGTCAAATATGGTACCACTCTGCATCCCAGCTATTTTTCAAAATCAAAACTGTTTCAAAGGGGGCAGGGGACACCCCCTTCCTGTAAGATCCTGCCTCAGGAAAGCAATTAATCAAAGGGTCCTTCCCTCTCATTGCAAGTTCTTGGATGTTGCCCTGAATGTTTTGTTGTGAAAATGGCAATTAAAGACAACAATGGTGAGAAAACACATAAACAAGGTGTGTGACAGCTCACCGAAAAAAGAACTATTAGAGATGTAAATAAGAATGATTGAATCCGATTTCTGAAAATTTATTATGCAATCGCACTGCCTGAAACTGGCCTGTTGGCACCTCCTCTCAGTTGGGAACACATTTAACGAGTCGGAATTTCGTAAGTTGACACCCTCCAACATGATACCTTAACTTTGGTCCGGGGGCACCTCAACGTGTAAAACTGTGTCTCGCAGACCCTCTGAAACAAAGTCGAGGGTCAGAAATCAAGGATCAGGCATTATTGATGTCTAAATTTGGCTTGAATTCCATGACTTAGCATTGTATTGGCAATGAAACTTCACTCACAAAAAAAGGAAAGTCACATTCCACCAAACATGTGATCGCGGCATCAACTGAGGTCAAGGTCAGGAGCTAGAAGATCAAATGTATAAGTTGTTTTGAAAACTGCTATCTGGACCATTTTTCAAGTTTGTGACACGGTATTCCAACATCGGAACATGCATCTCAAAGATTCCGGATGTAAAGTCGAATCAGCGGTTCAGAATTTTAATTGTGTAAAATCTGTTTCATTTTAATTCTGAGAGGAAACAACCGAGGCCAAAAGTTCACGTGCAGAAAAAAAAATTCCTTTAATTTTTTTTTGTATGAAGAACACATACGGTTGGCTGAACCGATTTCCTTGATATTTGGCAAGGGGACGTCCCATGACAGAAAATTGTGTAATCCATACCAGTAGCGTGTTAAAAGGATGGCGGAGGAGGGGGTCACAGGACCCCCACCTCCGAAGTCAGTCGGGGGAAAACCACGCAGTCGAGGGATTTACGGGATCGAGGTAGAGGAAAAGTTTGAAGAGGCACACTGAGCATTCAAACATTAACCACACACCAGCACAAATATACCGACGTGAGTTGGTCGCCAAGGACTAAAGTGCAAAAAAAAAAAAAAAAAAAAAAAAACACACACACACACACACTAAGATAAAAGGCAATCAAAATCTTTTCTAGTCGGGGGAATCACAGGTTGTGCTCCCCTTCGAAATCCTGAACACACCGCTGAGCAACACTACCAGCAGTTAAGGCCAAGCTCAGTGGTCAAAATACAAAATTAGCTTCCCGACCTGTAAAGGTGCAAGACTGATGTGATATGATATTTTCTTTCTGCTTTACATTGCCTGTTGTCTGGTTGTGTGCTGGCCATGGAATATGTTACTCCGAGGATTATTCCTTTGCTTCAATTATTAAGTTCTTCTTTTTTCACAGAGGGGCGACTTTGGTATTCCGCTTGTATTGAATTACTTTCCCAATCTCCAAAAACAAGCAATTGGGTACAAATAGTTTGGTAAGGTACATTTAGACTTAATATAACTGGGATGTTCTAAATATGTAAACATTTGGAGTCGATCGTTAAAGGTAGTGTGACATGTCAGCAAAAAGCCCTGAATTTACATGGTAGTTAAGGACCAAGGTCTTTTAAGGAAGAATCTGTTGAAATTATGTCAATGTCTTTTACCGTTCCCAAGATATACCTCTTCAAAGTTTTAATGTTTCTGAAGCAACTTGTTGGTTATGAAAAAATAGTGATGTTGAGTGTTGCACAGTGTTGACATTTCTTTTGTTACACCTATATTAATTATCTCTTAATTACTCATCGGATTGTTTATGGTTTGGTGATTGATAATGATGATTTTCAATGACACAATTTAAACTTTCAAAATAAACCCTCCAGGAAATACTAATGTTTCAACTGCCCTTGAAATGAAGATTGCAAAAACAAACGATAACATTAGCCATAAACGGCATGTCCCTCCCATGACATCATAAAATTTACATATTGAGCTCATATTTATGCATGATTAAGTGAAAAATCAGAAATTAACCTGTAATATGGCCAATTTTCAATTGACTCTGATGTAAATTGCGGCAAATTTCTTTGTTTTTAAATGCTTTTTACATCAAATACCTGACTTGGTCATTTTGGTGTCACACTACCTTTCAAGTAGATGAAAGTCAACAAGTACTACTAAATGTTCAAATGTTTCAGAGACTGAATCATCGAATTATTTACTGATTTTAGTGTTACCAAGTCTTCCGAAACGCTAGGCGATGATCTCCTCATGACTCTGATCGATTGCTACAGAAGTGAATCAAGTCTGGGTCTCGCTGTCGGCAAGAGCCTCGTCGAATGCTATGAACTTAAATGGAAGGTGAGTTTTGTAGATTTTTCAACTTTGTGAAGTTTAATACTTGAGTTCAGTAGTTTAAAATTCAATATTAAAAAAATAATACTCAAATAAGATCTGAATGCTGTCAAAACCATATTTTAGTAATTAATAGACAAATTCATAAAAAAGCGTCTTGTTATCTGCGTGAAACCTTTAAAATGGCTCGTAAACACGACATCTAAAGATTGCAGTGACACCACTTTTAATATTTAATGTATAAATTCGTCATGTGCAGACGAAAAAACCCCTACTGTATTTGGTTAAGGTCAAAGGACACTTGAGGTTACCAGAGGTAAAAAGTGGTGTGACTAAGGTACTTACCGTTCTAAGCAACACAATCGAGGTGATATATGTATGAATCAAGTTGTAAATCTCACCACTGTCATGTTGCAACATATATGGGGCCGCGTGTCTGGTCTTACGGTAAGGCATCCGGCTCTCACGCGGAAGGCCCGGGCTCTATTCCCAGGTCGAGTCATACCAAAGACTCTAAAATGAAACCTACTGCCTTTGTGCGCGATGCTTCGCATAAGCAAGCGAGCCACAACTGGAAAAAGGCCATGGCCGGCTCGACTTGAACCAATTGGTTGGAAACTGGGCTGTATAGCTCTATCTTACTAACAATAGCAACACATATGGCAAGCTAAATGTGAAATAATTCGAAAAACCAATCGTATCTTCGATAAACTTGGGTTTTTTACGGAAAATCTGAGTTAATCGCAACAAATACACTTCTCCAATTTACTGTCTTTATCGAATGAGTTCTTCGATAGTCACGGTTTTCTTTATAAAACCAGTTAATTGAGCAAAAAATCTCTTATTTTGAAAAACATCGTTACATCTATCGAACGAAAAACACAGTTTTTCGACAAGCAAGGCTTGGGCACAAAAAACTGAATTTGGCAATAAACACAGCATTTGATCCCTTTCTTTGATGCATAGATTTGCAATGTTTAGGGTAAGACCCCTCTCATATATTTGGTTGAGGTCAAAGGTCATTTGAGGTCATTCTCTCTTAAGCTGCGATAACCTTTAAACTGGCTTGTATACACGTTATCTCAAGAAAGCAATGTCTGACTCTTAAAACAAAGACGTTAAGGTACCTTTTTGGCAGTACTGAGGGTTTTGAGGTAGTGGCGCTGTAACAGAAGGAATAATCACTTAATTACAGTTTGTTCAAACTTTTTGCCTCCATGGAAACTCTGTTTCAAGCCAGTGTTTGATGAACTCAGTTTATTGAAAACCATGTTCATCGAAAAGCTCGGCCTCTTAAACAGTTTTTTTCGCGATTAAATCCGTTTTTAGACCGAAAACGAGTTTACTGTTGAAGGACTGGGTTTTCTAGTTATCTCACTTTAAGCTTGCCATAAACACATATCTATGGATGAAATTCTTTACGTGCTGACTCGCAGATAAGCTGGACTACTCTTCATTTCATTTGGCCATTGACCTTTGACCGTCGTCAGGAGAAAGAAACACTTGTCCCACTTTGTCACATCATCGCTGTATCTGTGTCCGTTTAAATACTTCCGATATCACTCTGGTTTTCAAACAACAATGGACAATGGACAATTCTTACCAATTTTGGCGATTAAACTTTGAGCTTTAATATATGAAGTCATCACCTAAGCACAACTTACCATAGTCTTTAAGGGCTTAGGTGTAGGAAGTTGTGTCCATCTCTTTTACTTGCTCTTTCGCATACATACATAAACTAATAGCTTTACATTAGTAATATTAGGTGAGGGGGGGGGGCAGCTTCTTTGGTAAATGTTCAATACAAGGACAATAAAGTTAAAGAAAAATAATACTTGCTGCAGCAGGAATGTAAAATGTATTTGTCAGAGTGAGGTTTACAATCAGTACTAGTACAAAGAAGGTAGCTACAGATGACTTGCAAAGAAAATCACAAAGAATAACATTCAATATTTTAATGTGGATAATTAAAACCTTCCGTTCTTTAGGGGTGTGTACTAAACAAAAATGCATCTCTTTTTTTTTCTAGTGCACGGCTGAAAAACTATCCATACTCTACGAAGAGATGTACGGGTGGATAGTAAACACTGATTTGAACGAAGATAGTGACAAATGCAACTTTGTGTGTGGTACTATCACCTGTCTCGACCATGACGCAATGTAGGGATGCTCTTCATTTTAACCTTGTTTTAAGTATAAGCGCATCTGTAATCTGAACTTCGCGTTATTAACCAAGGGTATCGGAAGAGATCTATTATTAGTGAGAACAGAGGGATGCAAATTGAAGCACAAATTTATTGTTTCGAAGGCAAAATTTAGATTAGCATGTAGCTATGCAGGTGCGTTAGCGGATTTGAACAATACTCTTTTTGGTACCTTTCTGCATGCTGTACAGTATCGCCCTCTTTAACACGTTAGTATTAACAAGTTAAATTTTGCAGGCAATAGCAAAGGGAAAATCGCCAAGGACAATTCGTGATACTGCTCAAAGAGGTTTGCTTATAGTTGCCACACAGGAGGATCTTACCTTTATCACCTACGTAGAGGTGCCATCTCTATGTGCTAAGGGGAAGGGGCTTATGATAGGTTTGTCACCGGAGCATATTTCCTCTGCGGAAATCTTCTTTTTAAGTTAAGGGGTGTTGTTTAAGAACGTGAGTACAAGTGCGATAAACGCCACATTCAGGTTAAAGTTCCACTTTGTTCAGTCTCAGAAGGGATATTTAATGCTCGTAATAAGATGAAGCATTAAACATTAACAAGACAAAAAATTATACATGGGTAATTTTTTCTTAAAAATCGCTTTTCAATAGCCTGGCGTCATTTGCAGTAAGATTGCTATAAGTGTGTGTGATTTCTTCGCCATTTTTCAGATTGGCGCCAAACGAATTGTGCACTATTTACGACTATTGTGTAAAGAAGGAACTCCATGGTTCCCCCTTCTCTGGCTACGGGAATTTGGTACACGATATTTTATGGGTAACTGTTCAAAAGGTAAGACTCCCGCTAACGTTTATTCATTCTGTTTAGCACATTATGATAAATGTTACTGAAAACAGAATGAAGGGTCTACCAGAAATAGGAACAAAACTTTTAAAGATTTATGTATGGAGTTTCTTTTGCGCGGTACAACTGTATACAAACATTGCAATTATATGAATATGTTTGTACCTTTAAATGCCGACATTTTCATTTGAAAGGCCTCGATAAAACCGCTGTCGAATGGAAATAATTATCTACGTTTCTACAAACTATGAGTGGTATTCAAAGCAAAAAGGTGAATCGAGGTCGGAATGGAATGTGAACGAAGGCTGATACCTACCATATCATCAAAGAAAAATTTTCATACTTCGCATCCAAAACTGCTATCTGAATTAAAAGGTTTCAACCTTTTTTAAGTAAAAAACAGTGAGGTATCATTTTATAAGTCCCGGGTCATTTTTCCCTTGTAGCTAATAGTTTCGCAAATAATTGTCATAATCCATCAAAATGTCAAAACAAGAACTTGAGTAGTAACATAAGTCTGATAATTTCTCATGTTATAAAACAAATAAAACAAATTTGAAACAATTTTAACTTTCCTAGCATTATATGAGTCCCATAAAAATCAAGGACTTTGTTCCGGGCACAGTGGCGCTCATGAACTGTGGAGTTAAGGCGCTAGAAGATGAAGCAGGTGGAGCCATTTCAAATATTTATCAACATGTTGATCTTTTAATACCGTGTGCAGAAGACATCCTTAATGTTTATCTTGAGGGAAAGGGTGGTCTTACACTTGGAAGTAAGTATACTCTGTCTAAGTTTATTCCCAAATCAATTATTAAGTAATTCGCTTTGCTTTGAATGATGGATGGAATCCCAAGGACTCAAGACGTGATGGAATGGGCAGGGAATAATATCCCTTTTAACCAAAATGGGTAGGTGGGATTATACGCTGTCTGAGATATGAGTTGGAATCTTGGTGAGGTCAGTTTGTTTTTCACCTTAGCCAGCTTTATAAGCTGCACGTGTATTCAGACTGATGACCAAAACAATGGATTTTAGGTCTCCTGACCGAAATTCAATAAATTACATGAGTCCTCTGCAGTGGGCCAGGCGCGTAGCTAGGATATATATATATATTGAAAAGGTTGCAATACGTTATTACAACATAGCTTTACAGAACTGTTTCGTAAGGGCCAATAATGTACGTCCTCACTCCTCAAGATCAAGGGTAAGGTCTTAGCACAAGCACATACAAACCATACATGAAACCCAACAACACTCCTCTCTATGTGCACAAGCAGAGCAACCAACCCCCAATTATTATAAAGAACATTCCAGAAAGCATCAGCAGGAGACTATCCAACATTTCTTCCGACGAGAACACATTCAACACATCATCGCTTGTGTACCAAGAAGCATTACAAAGAAGTGGCTATGGGTACTACCTAAAGTAAGAGACCCAACTCCCTAGCACCAGTCATTCCAAGTGAGCCCCGAAACGAAGACGAAATAGGAACATACCCTGGTTCAATCCCCCGTTTAGTGACAGTGTCACGACCAACATTGGCAAGAAATTCTTTAACCTCTTGGAAAGCTGCTTCCCACCTGGGCACAAACTACACACTCTACTCAACAGAAACACAATGAAACTTAGTTGCAGCTGCATGGCAAACAAAGACCAAATTATATCAGCGAACAATAAATACATACTGGCGAAACAGGAAGCATAACCCGCAACGCAAAGCAACTGCAATTGCAGAAAGCAAAGCGAGTACCCATTGGAAGACAACTGCCTCACCATTGACATTGCGTACCAAGCAACTGTAACACGCCACGACAACAACAACGAAGAAACATACATTGGTCTTGCAGAAAACACATTCAAAACCAGATACACCGCCCACAAGTCTAGTTTCAAACACAAAGACAAGAGAAACGCAACTTCTCTTAGTGAATACATCTGGGAACTTAAAGATTCAAATGTAGAACACTCCGTACAATGGAAACTCATGAACAAAGTTCGAGCATACTCCACATCATCCAAAACTTGTAATCTCTGTCTAGAAAAAAGTTCTTCATCATACTCAAACCTTCTTTAACCACTCTAAATAAAAGAAAGGAACTCATAAGCTCTTGTAGACACAGTTACAAACATCTACTGTGTTAGTATTCTAATAGGTAATGTATCTTGGATCACTGTATACCGTTCATGCATGTTCAAAACGAACACCTCCCGAACAGTGCTTAAAAACGGACACGACCTAGAGCAGCGAACATATACGTATTCAACGTTATTGACATCATTCTACTTCAGGCTTCTGAGGAGTGAGGACCTACATTATTGGTCCTTACGAAACAGTTCTGTTAAGCTATTTTTTAGAAGCCTATTGCAACCTTTACTGCCTAAGTTTTGCTTTGTTTTGTACAACCCCCCTTACTTAGAATTAAACTAATTGCCGGCTACACTTTTTAAAACTATCTGGTCGTTTATTTTGCTTGATGTTCCATCATTCGTAATGCCAACCGCCTGACGATCGGGTCCTGCCCGTGAAACTTAAAGTAGCGGAATAAACATGGATACCTGCTAACCGGCTATTTTGTATGTATGTATGTATGTATGTATGTATGTATGTATGTATGTATGTATGTATGTATGTATGTATGTATGTATGTATGTATGTATGTATGTATGTATGTATGTATGTATGTATGTATGTATGTATGTATGTATGTATGTATGTATGTATGTATGTATGTATGTATGTATGTATATATATGTATATATATGTATGTATGTATATATATATGTATATATATATATATATATATATATATATATATATATATATATATATATATATATATATATATATATATATATATATATATATGTATGTATATGTATATATATATGTATATATATGTATATATATATGTATATATATAAAGATGACGGAGAAACTGTAAAACAACGGTGCTACAGAATTGAAAGGCTGGATCTCCGAGGAGATACAAATAGCGGAAGGCTAGAATTTAGATAAATTAAACAGCCAAAAGGTTTGAAGAGGAGCTTTCGAGGAATACTACCTCTTTGTCAATACTTGGTCAGAGAATGACAAGGAGTGAGAAATTTTGGAAGCTTTTAAAGGTGTTGACAATGGTCTCACCTCTATTGTGACAGGATAATCCTTCTTAAGGCAATTGAGCAGGTTGATTGACCGGGAGGGTCTGATCGGATTACTCGGGTGTAACCCATCAACAATAGGAAAATCCTCTTCAAAGTAATTAGAGAAATTGTTAGGTCGGAATGGCCTGATCGGATTATTTTGGTTGGTATTATCAGCAAGCTGGTAAATCGCTCCTGATGTTCAAGCCGAAGGAATGTGGTTTTGAGATTGAGTTCCCAGAAATTTTCTTTAGCTTTTCTAGCTTTGTCGGTCCATGTATCGTTTTGGTCGATAGCAATGACCCGTAAGTTTTTGATAGAATGATGAGGCAAATTGAAATGGTTTGCAACAGGTTGTTCAACCTTTTTGGTTTTAATTGCTGACCTGTGCTGTGTCATTCTCATTCGAAGAGTATCTTTAGATTCTCCGACATACTGCACACCACAAAAATTGCAGTATATGAGATAAATGACATTTTTGGAAAGACAATTAATTTCTTGTCTAATTTGGAAGGTGCGTGCATTTTGATTGCTCTGGAAGCCTTTTGTGGAATCAACCAGGGTGCACGTCTTGCAGTTGGAAGGGCAAGGTGAACAACCAAAATTTTCGTTGTTTTCCTCGACTGAGGCTTTGTCCTGGAATTTTGCCCGAACCAAAATGTCCCGTAAATTTGAGGGTCGCTTGAAGGCAACAACGGGGGGTTGGGGAAAGATAGACCTTAGGAGTTCGGTGCTCTGAAGTGTGGGCATATGCTTTTTAATGAATTTGGCTAGTGGTGGTAGACCGGGATGGTACTCAGTTACCAACGGCACTCTGTCGGAATTGCGCTGACGAGTTTTGTACGTCAGAGTTTGCGAGCGAGGGGTTTCTTTTGCCTTTTTGATGGCATTTTCAATTGAACCCCGAAAATACGGAGGTAACCGGATAGTTCCTTTGCCCGAGTGTCAAAATCTGTTTCAGAGGAACAGATGCGTTTTATGCGGAGTGCTTGACTGTACGGAATGTTTTTGGTGCAGTGCGGAGGATGGCAACTGCTGGGTAGAAGGTAGTTGTGCTTGTCCGTTGGTTTGTTGAACAAGTCTGTTTTGAGTGAACCATTTTCTATGGTTACAGTGGTGTCCAGGAAGTGGATACTGGACCTGGAATGGTCGGCCGTAAATTTGATGGTGGGATGGAACGAATTGATGTTTTCAATAAAAATTTTTAGACAGTCTTCACCGTGGGGCCAGATCATGAAGATGTCGTCTATGAAGCGTAACCAAATTTGTGGTTTCAAATTTTGTCGAGACAGAAATTTTTGCTCGAAGTTGCCCATAAACAAGTTAGCAAATGAGGGAGCCATTTTGGTTCCCATGGCTGTACCATGAATTTGGAGGTAGTGGTGGTCACCAAAAATGAGATTGTTGTTGGTCAAAATCAGATGCATGAGTTCGCCTAAGTCTTTCTTGGTGGGAGTTTTGCCCCGAATCGGATTGAAGGCGTTGGTGCAAGCGGAGATGCCTTCCTCATTTGGTATGTTTGTGTACAACGAGGACACGTCAAGAGTGGCCAGAATTGTGTCCGACGGGAGATTTTTGATCTTCCCAATTTTGCGGATGAAGTCCGTAGTGTCCTGAACGTAGGAGGGAAGGGTTGGAACCAGGGGTTGGATAAGCAGGTCAACAAATTTTGAAATTTTTTCCGTGGCAGTCCCGTTGCCGGAAATAATGGGTCTGCCCGGACTACCCGTTTTGTGAATTTTGGGCAGAAAATAGAAACGGCCTGGTTTGGGATCTACCTGGAGGAGATTCGGGCCGGTTTCAGAGTCAATGGAACCGTTGCGAACCATCTTTTTGATGGCCGCCTCCACTTTTTTCGCAATTTCCGAAGTGGGATCTGAGTCTAGACGTCTGTAGTGGTCGGGATTGCCAAGTAATCTGAGGGCTTCCTCTTTGTAAAATTGAGTCCCCATTGCAACAATCGCAGAGCCTTTGTCCGCCGGCTTGATAACAATATCATCACGATGCCGTAGATTTCGAATGGCCTGACGCTCACTTTTTGTGAGATTGTCGCGGAAATCTGGGGAAGGGGTGTGGTTTTTCACATCCTCTTCAATGGCCGAAATAAATGGTTCCATCATATATATATATATATATATATATATATATATATATATATATATATATATATATATATATATATATATATATATATATATATATATATATATATATGTATTGAAAAAGGTTGCAATAAGTTCTTACAACATAGCTTTACAGAACTGTTTCGTAAGGGCCAATAATGTAGGTCCTCACTCCTCAGAAGCCTGAAGAAGAATGATGTCAATAACGTTAAATACGTATATACGTATATATATATACGTATTTAACGTTATTGACATCATTCTACTTCAGGCTTCTGAGGAGTGAGGACCTACATTATTGGCCCTTACGAAACAGTTCTGTAAAGCTATGTTGTAAGAACTTATTGCAACCTTTTCAATATTACAGCTCCCTTCACAGGGTTGAGCACTTTACCATTGCCTGGTTGACATTACTATTAATTTTTACTATTACGGTTATTTAGCTCCAGTTTTCTGTTGAGCACTTTGTAAACCATAATGGACAATAGGTTCGACCGAGTCAATTTCGGATATTCTACAAAGAACATACCTATACCGTCAAACAAGAGCTATTTGAAAAGATTCATCTTAAAAACTGAATCATTTCTAAGGAACGTAAGATGGAGAACTTATTTCTTTCTCAACCCCCAAACCGGTGTAAACAAAAAAGAACATTACGGCTTCCGATCAACAAAGGCTCCACCTCAGATACCCGAACTAAAAGAGTTCGAGGACGGCATGATGAGCCTTGTACAGAATATCAAGTTTAACAACAATCGCAAGCCCTTCCAAGCACAGTTAAAAACCGACACGACCAAAATCAAAGCGGACAGTAAAGTATACGTTGCGGCTGACAAAACCAACAACTTCTACAAATTAGAACCTGAACAGTATAACAAGCTGGTACAACAAAACGTAAACAAAGCATACAAAAAAGCACCGCCCAACACACGCAACCAAATCACTGCAGCTGACAAAATTATAGCTTCAAAACTTGAAATTAGTGACAGAGTCAACATCACAAGCGAAAAACAAGCATTTATTACACTAAAAGACCACAAACCGAACTTCAACAACAAACCCACATGCAGACTAATCAACCCATCGAAATCAGAACTAAGGAAGATTAGCAAACAAATACTAGAACGGATAAATTCAGAAATCAAACAATCTACAGGTTACAACCAATGGAAGAACACAAGTGAAGTTATAGACTGGTTTAGTGAAATACACGACAAACACCAACAAGCGTTTATTGCTTTTGACGTTTGTGAGTTTTACCCCTCAATTACTACCGACCTCCTCAACGAGGCTTTAGACTTTGCATCAAACTACACAGACATACCATCATTCGAAAGGCACATTATCTTCCACACAAAGAAAACTATGCTGTTCAACGTTGAAACACCATGGTGCAAGCGTACCGAATCTTTATTCGACGTCACCATGGGTAGTTTCGACGGTGCTGAAACTTGTGAACTAATAGGATTGTACCTCCTATCACAACTTCAGTACATTAACATGAATGTCGGCCTATACAGAGACGACGGTTTGGCTGTTTGCAAAGCAACACCAAGGCAAACAGAAAAAATAAAGAAAGAAATATGCAAGATATTCTCAAAAACAATCTTAAAATAGAAATTGAAGCAGACAAAAAAATAGTGAACTTCTTAGACCTTACCCTTGATCTTAGCACAAGCACATACAAGCCATACATGAAGCCAAACAACACCCCTCTCTATGTGCACAAACAGAGCAACCACCCCCCACTTATCATAAAGAACATCCCAGAAAGCATCAACAGGAGACTATCCAACATTTCTTCCGACGAAAACACATTCAACGCATCATCACCCGTATACCAGGAAGCATTACAAAGAAGTGGCTATGGGTACAACCTAAAGTACGAGACCCAACCCCCTAGCACCAGTCATTCCAAGGGAGCCCCGAAACGAAGACGAAATAGGAACATAACCTGGTTCAACCCCCCGTTTAGTGACAGTGTCACAACCAATATTGGCAAGAAATTCTTTAACCTCTTGGAAAGCTGCTTCCCACCTGGGCACACACTACATACTTTACTCAACAGGAACACGGTGAAACTGAGTTACAGCTGCATGGCAAACATAGACCAAATTATATCAGCGCACAACAAATACATACTGGCGAAACAGGAAGTACAACCAGCAACGCGAAGCAACTGCAATTGCAGAAAGCAAAGTGAGTGCCCATTGGAAGGCAACTGCCTCAAGAACAACATTGTGTACCAAGCAACTGTAACACGCCACGACAACAACAACGAAGAAACATACATTGGTCTAACAGAGAACACATTCAAAACAAGATACACCGCCCACAAGTCGAGCTTTAAACACAAAGACAAAAGACACGCAACTGCACTCAGTGAATACATCCGGAAACTAAAGGATACAAATGTAGAACACTCCGTAAAATGGAAACTCATGAACAAAGCTCGAGCATACTCCACTTCATCTAAAACTTGTAATCTCTGTCTGGAAGAAAAGTTCTTCATTATACTCAAACCTTCCTTAGCAACTCTAAATAAAAGAAACGAACTGGTAAGCTCTTGTAGACACAGGAACAAACATCTACTGTGTAATTATTCTAATAGGTAATGTATCTTGGCTCGCTGTACACCGTTCGTGCCTGTTGACATCGAACACGGAACCAACACGTGCTTAAAAACGGACACGTTCAAAAGCAGCGAACATATACGTATTTAACGTTATTGACATCATTCTACTTCAGGCTTCTGAGGAGTGAGGACCTACATTATTGGCCCTTACGAAACAGTTCTGTATATATATATATATATATATATATATATATATATATATATATATATATATATATATATATATATATATATATATATATATATATATATATATATATATATATATATATATATATATATATATATATATATAGGTCGAACGTGGTAAGATCGACTGTAAGTGGGGGTCGAAAATTGGTAATGATGCGATCATAAATTTTAATTCAACCCAAGTACTGACATTGCCTTTTGAACAAGGGAAGAAATATAGAAAAAGACCGGAAGGAAAATTCAGCTTTCCAATATATATATATATATACCTTCTTTTCTCAACTTCCCCAAGGATATCCCGGTCTTATAATATATCATTTATACTAGCTTGGTGGCTGCTCGTTTCTATCACAAATTCTCAGAACACAACTTCCCTTACTGTGTTGTGATAAAAGGATATAACTCTTGTTAAACAAAAAAAGTGTTGCAGTGTCTTGCATCTTAAAACGCTCAAAACGTCCAGCACACAAATTTTTTTATATTTTCCAGTGGTTTTGAAGCCTCTTTATCTTGCAGTCCCGGAAAAGATTAGCAGCAATGCCAAAAAGATACATGAAAGTATGGAGGATATGGACGATATAGAGAAGACGTATCTGTATCTTTTATTAGCAGAGATGGCCAAGAACGAGCCGAAGGTGAGTTTAGGAAGACATCATTGTTGGTAAACATATGAATTGAAACTTTTGAAGAGACGGTGAAAAAACAAGTTGTTCACATTTGATCTCTGATGTATAGACGATGTTCAAATCTGAAAACTAAATCAAGCCAGCTTTGAATTATTATAAAGAAACAGGGGATGCATCTCATTCATCATCTTTACAAACATCAGGCGTATACATATCATTTCAACAAGTTCAATTTAACTTAATATTGTGACTACATAAAACAACAAACGTGTGGCAGTAGTCAGGATTTTATGAGCAAGAAACCACGAACCTTCACCTGGAAACAATCTTGATTTATCACAATCTATGAAATAATATCCATTCCAAAATTTTCCACCGGAGACACATGGGGACTGACTATTTAATGAGGGCACTACGTAACTTCAGCTAGAAAAATTTCTGGATTATATTTTAAATTCACCTCCATTACCGATCCTGAAATACACATTTAACACTACTGTTTCCCTTAGTTCACAAAAATTCCTCTGCACTGGCTCTCAGTATTCCTTTGAAGCGACTTCTGTTTGCGGATTTATGTAACCTGCTGGTCCAGAGCGTTACTTGACTGGTGGAATGACAAGTCCATCCTGAAATGACGACCCTTAAAAGCCTGATCCTCTCACCCTAAACAGTTATTATTCTCCTAACCTACAAACCTAAGCCCCACCCACAACTGTTTAAAATTCATCCTCATCCAGATAAAACCTCAGTTTATTGCTTCAGGGTGAGTATACAAGAGTCCAATACGAAATCAAAGCAGTTTCAATACAGTAAAGGCTATATAATCTGAGCTATGGTACCTTGCATTGTTTGAAGTAGCTGTCAATCAAAAAGCTGAGCCAGTTAATTACTTCTGTTAATGGGGCTCATTGAGTTGATATCAATAAATTAATGAGAGTGATTAAGGGTCACTATAACATGACAATTCTTATACATAGTAGAATAAGTCAAGTATTCTATCCAAATAGTTACGGGAAAAGGTAAAATTTTGAATTTTGTAATATCCTGACTTGTATCGGTTTTGTGTGTCTGTTGTTTTTATGTGTCTGGTCACGAATTTTTGAAAACCGAATTTAACCTTTCGGTACTCATACATAAAACAGTTATTCACTTGTAGGATATTGGGATTGTCTAAGATTTACCATTTGTCATCGGTATGTGTAGAAAACTTAACGAGTTTGGAAAAATTTGTGGAATTTTATGAACCAACTCAATGAGCCACTTTATTCCCTACAAAAGTTGTAGTTTGGGGGTGAGAGGATCGGCCCTTTAAATAATTTCCCATGACATCTTATGGCAATGGGTCAACGAGTCACGTCATATCTTGTGAAAGAAAGCTCCATATCATTCGACCGTGACAAGGGGTAAACACTCATGTGTTCCATTTAAATATGTTTTTTCTACTTTTGACCGTCCCATAAGTACAAAACATTTTTCAACCGTCCCGTAAGCTTAGAAGGAGTCCCATTTAATTACGGGGCTTAATGTAATGCCATTTCAACGGTCCCATAAGTTCAGCCGTCACTCTCATAAGTTGGAAAATAAGGGGAATAGTCAAGTAAGCTCTAAACCGTAACCTCCAAACCATACTGTTTGATTCAATCTTTAATTCATTCCGATTCTGATTTGTGCTTCTATTGCTAAAAATGAGACTATAAACTGTAGTTAAGATTCCATCCTGTTTTCACGTGAGATCTTTTTAGATTTCTCGGTTAAAGGTTTAGTTCAAGTATTTTGCCAGGATACTGTTTTTCCATATTTGTGAACATCCGGTACCTAAAACTATTACAGGCAAGGAAAGTTTTGAATTTCATGGACTCACCAATTGGTCAGTTTCTATGACATCATCCCAAGTACATTTTTATTCACGCGTTATCATTTTTACGTGCTTACAAAGGTAAAGTGGGGGGGGGGGTGCCTTCGTTTTCCCAGCACAAACTGTGGATGGTATTATAATAAATCATTTTCAAAGTAATATTCTTGCTTTGATAATAAACAATGCCCACCCAAAGACAACTAATCGGTATCTAGAACGAATCAGATGTCACTAAGCATTCCCAAAATATATGTTCAAACTTCCATGATGTTTTCGAGGACATTCTAACAAAACGTATCTGCCAACAACTTGAATATAGGCCTTTTTTCGATCGGGTTTAGGGTGTGGACTTCATGGTGCAATGTTGAAAATTGTGACGTTTTCATTACTTATTGTGTTCTTGAATCTTTTCGAGTTCTGAAAGGTCTAAATCTTGAAGAAATAATCGTGACTCACCGCTCATTCCTCGGAGTTTCAAGACGACGGGAGATGCTGTTCCACAAACTTACCGAAAGTTTTGCCAGTCAACTTGTGATATGATTTCGCTAAAACTGCTCCATTTCCATACGATATGTCCGTACTCTTTGATCGCTCCCAATCTTTTGTCCTTTAGCCTAGCAACCACCTGGAGACCTTTGTTTTTACTTTTCCAAATGCGTCCTCGTACCGCTTTTGCTTGTAGCTTTGGTTTTCCCTAATATTCAAAATCCGTTGCAGTAATGTAAAATGTAATCTCATCAGTACAAAATGAATGCTTGCATGTAACAAACCCTTCTTCAGAACTTGAAAATATCTGTAGCTACTTTCATTTAGAAAGCGAGCCATGTTTTAAGTTTAGGCAACCCTCTCAAAATGATGCACTTGTGACGGTCGCTCTTTTCTGCGTAGTGGCCTTTGCATAGAGTGCATGAGTTCTTTGACACGTTAGTTTTTGAATAATTCACTGAACTTTTTGATATTCGCGCAATATCTTCAATTTTCTCACCCTTTTCACGTGCCATAGTAACTTGATTAAAGCTCGCTGTTCCTGAAGATGAAAAATGAACGTGCGTGAAGATGACTGAAGATGCATAACAATTGTTTAAATAACACAAAAGAGATAGTATTGATTGTTGTAGTCCATATTTGATAAGTAATGAGGCGCAACCTATACACTGATCAGACAGATGTGACGTATATCAAAGTGTATTGTCGTCGAGTTTCTTGAGTAGTTCACACTATAGCTACATAATTGATCGGTTTTCATATTTGGCTTACTTAGTTGCTCTGCTTATTACCAATAAGCATCTTAAGTCCCAAGTATCCGGACGACTTAGCATGCTAGGCCAGTACAAATGTGGTAAAATGACGGTTACAATAGTGGTTAAAGAGATTCCTACTATTATGGTTGGTGAGCGTTGAAAAAGTGTGAATATAAAAGTGACAAAAGTGGTAAATTGATTAGTGAAGTGGGTGAATGTATTACATAAGTGCTGATCTATTAGAAAAGGGAGTATTATTTCAAAAGTTTTGATGCAGGATTCTCTATACTGAGCTGTGACAAATGTTACCGACATTTTAGATTTGTTGCGGTATTTCCCAGATTTGAGTGAATACCATCTGAACTCGTCAGCCATGAACACACGCAGGTTCTATCAGGATCCAAGATGATTTTTAAAAGCCTAGAGAAAACATTGGCTAATATTTTTGTTTTTCTATAAAATTCCGTAGCGATTTATTTATATTTCCTAGTTACACACACACACACACACACATATATATATATATATATATATATATACTTATATATACTATAAAATGCTAAAAGTCAATCTAAAAGTTAAAATGTCATATCTACAAGCTTGTTTCGTGAGGTTCATAAGAACATCACTCTTCAGGATAAAACATTGTATGAGCTGGAAGGGCAGAGTCAGCTCCTTTTATTTCAGATTTAGCCCGGATTAAAGTTGCACAATAGGTATTTCTTTCTGTGTCTGCAAGCAGATCCTAGCTCATTTCTATTGTTCAGACTGGCCATGTCTGGCTTGTAGATAATGAAGTATTTTTCTTTCAGGCAGAGATTACAGGTTTTGGTCGAATTTGAGTAGGGATTACTTCTTCCAACAATTCTCCATTGGGTGGAATAATTGATTTTCTGGTCATTTAGACCCCAAATGTATTGGCTTAGTGTAGTAGCATTTCTGTTTTTGCTGTTCTTGAAGCTGCTTTTGTGTGCATTGTATCTTTGTTTGAAGGTATTCTCTGTTAGGCCTATGTATGTTTGTCTGTCGTTGTTATCATGGCGGGTTACTGTGGCTTGGTATATTACTCCTATTGTTAGGCAGTTTCCTTGTAGGGGGCAGGTGTCCTTAGCTCTGCAATTGCAATTCTTTGGTGGGGTGGGTGCCTGGTCCATATTTCGTATGATAGTTTTGTTATGTCCAGATATTATTTGTCCCATATTAGGCATACAACTGTAGCTAAGTTTGGGTGTGTTCCGGTTGAGTATTTTGCTTAGAATATGGTGGGGAGGGAAGCATTTGTTAATCAGTTGGAGAAACTTCTTTCCAATATTTGTGCTGACATTGTGACTGTAGGGTGGGTTATACCAGGTGATGTTGCGCTTCCTTTTTCTTTTCTCAGTGTTGGTGTTTGTGGCTGGTTCTGGGTTGTAGCTTAGCTTATGGTTGTATTTGCTCTTCTTGAGGGCTTCTTGGTATGGTGTTGTGGCCTTATCAAAGGTATCTCCATTGTTGGATATTGCTGACAGGCGGTTATTAATGCTCGCTGGGATGTTTTTTACTATTGCCGGTGGGTGGTTGCTTTCACAGTGGATGTAAAGGGGTATAGAATTTGGTTTCATATATGGTTGATATGTTTCACTTTTGAGGTCCATAGCTCATACAATGTTTTATCCTGAAGAGTGATGTTCTTATGAACCTCACGAAACAAGCTTGTAGATATGACATTTTAACTTTTAGATTGACTTTTAGCATTTTATAGTATATCTGCTCCTACCTTGTTGAGCACTCTACCATCTGTATGGTCCCAACCTTCATATTCCTATGTATATGTATATACATATATATATATATATATATATATATATATATATATATATATATATATATATATATATATATATATATATATATATATATATATATATATAATTAAACAGTGGTTGGGCATTGTTTTCTTTAGCTTTCTGTTACGTTGTACGTTGTCACCTTTTCTTCAGACACTTTTACCCATCTTGAATATCATAGTTGGAGATTTACGGAGTTCGTCTAATGTCTACTTGGCATATATAGTCATCGCTGAAATGTCCGTCAAGTATCCAATGGAAGTTTATAGATATTACAGACAACTACTTCAAACTTGGGATAGAGTACCGGATGCCACAGTATCTGCAGCCAGAACGCTTGGAAGTATTGGAAGAGAGACCCAGGTCAGTATATGAATCTGCTAGAGTTACCTGGTAACGAAAAGATCATTTACAAAGGAGAATCACTGGACAATGACCACGGTAGGGACACATTTCCGCCAAAAAATAAAATAAATTGAAAAATACGTACCTCCTTCGCGCCTAGGCTAATCCAATTCACTTGGAAGGTTGTACTGAATGGATAGATCTAGGATACGCTTCTGCATGCAAGGTGACGTTCGTAGGTTTACTTTAGGCACGCATGCACTTAATACAAACAAAAATTTGGTTGGTCTATTACTGGCAGACATTCGTCCCCAAAACCTATCAGTATTAAATCATCAAAATTACATACATGTGATGTTCAATAGAGCAAATTCTGAAGACAGAGATTTTACCTGAATGAAATTTTACTTTAAGTAATGAACTCGAGCATGATCAGAAGCCTTTCAACATATGAAGTTGCCAGCATTATAATATCTTTTTTCCATCATTAACCGTTTGTTTGAGATTATTCCAATTACTACTCAATATCCAGCCTTGCATAAAGGAAATGCTCACTGAGATAAATCTAGAATTGATCATTTATTATAGTCAACATGTGCACAACACTAGAGCACGATTTGGAAACTAACGGTAGTTTTAAACAAAATCATAAAAAACTGAAAACAAATCTCGTACCGAGTGCAATGAGCTTTGACTTCTGGCAAGAATAAAGAAAAGAGACAGCTGTAAGTATGTTTGAATTTTCTTGGTATAACCCTTTCCCAAAAAATTTAAAAAGACATTTCATCCATTGATAGTGAACCATTTATCAGCAGGAAACAGAGGGGAAATCCCCGGCACACATAAACAAAAATGTTAAGAAACGATGAATCACCTTCAAAAAACAGAAAAAGGGCACAAAATGAAGAAAGAAGGAAGGAATGGGAAATTGTTTGAGGAGATTGATGGGAAATATTAGCTTCATACGTGTGGTCTATGAAAAATATTGAAACTTACAAAGACACTGATTAACAGGATAATTTTCAGGGCTTGAATATCATGTTTGGTTTCATCAACATAATGGAGCACACCACCATTAATTTCTCCATTGACTTACACACTATTTTGCCTTCATTAAATGCCCCTTGCAGCCCAGTCAAAGTTCACACCGCACTAAAGCTACCCCTCACATGAAAGCCAGTGAGTTGGCCAATCATGGCATTACAAATTCACCATAGTATGACCGTTTAGATTTTGAGATACAAGGGGATGAAGTTTTGGGTCTGTTCACCCCATCCTATTCATACGCAAGGTGACAGAAATAACATCTTTTTCACACCAATTTTTTAAACAGTCTAAATCACCTTCAATTCTTCCCAATTTGACAACACCCACACATTAACACGTCCTCTTTCATATCCAAAACAAAACAACCACATCTGATTAGCTTAACTTGAGCAATTCAAACTTAAAGAGGACCTAAAATTGATGGTGTACTTTGGAACTATTTTTCCCGGCAAGGCCATTCTGCTAATGGTGGTGTGCTCCCTTAAGGGAATATGAAATTTGGATTTGCTCTTCCAAACTTTTTAGACTCATTTCCATACACATTTCTAGCTCAGAGTATGTCACAGTTAAACTTTTCATTGCTTGTATTTAGACTTCAGCACACCCAACTTGATGCTGGACATAGGGTCTTTTCTGTGCATTAACAGCTACACCCGGGTGTGTGAGAATCTCCACATACCTCACACTGGATCACTTGCAAAGCAATTTGTTGCACTGATTTTGATTCCCTACTAAAGTTTTCTATTGCTGTGAAGCATGTTCTTTGCAAAAATTTGAAAAATTAATATTCAGGCATGCCTTCATTCAGTCGCTGTGGTGATGCAGTCCATCCAACCATCAGGTCATATAGCACTCAATCCAAGTCTGGAAGGATAAAAAAGGAAAAGGGAAATGAAATCATTAATCTGATTGACATTGTTAAGATATTGACTTTATACCCATAGAGGAGGTTTACAAGTTGTCTTTTTGTTACGTTATTGGAAAAAACTCACCATTCAGGCTGTCTCTGGAGAACTAAAAGGCTAATAAATTCAGAAGTGGAAAAATGAGGGCGCTATTCAAAACATCTGTTTTTGGCAGATTTTGGTCCTGACCCATCCCCAAACTACTTTTAACAGTGTATTTGTAGAAGGAAAAATTCTCTTACAATTATCTGAACTACAGAAATGATTCAGCTATCATTATCTTAAACTTAAACATCAGTGACAAACTAATAACTCTGGAGGAAATTATCTGAAAAGTAAGATATGTTGTAAAAACTTTTGCTCAGGTCTCTGTTATGTTAGTTCACTCAATGGCAGCCCTTTGAAGTTTGTAAGGGTGCTCCTAATTATGTTAAGCAGTTATACAAACCTTCTATCCCAGCTTGGCTGGGTAGTTTTGTTCCAGAATAAATAGATTACTTGTATCTTGCTTTGCTAAAAATGTGAAAACTTCAGTAAAACTTTTCAACAATGCACACAATCAATGAAAGTAACTGCCTCTCAGACTTTGAGGTACAGTAACCTACTAACCAAGTCCTAGGTATAATGAAGGCTAGTGCAGATATGCCACAACATTAAATGGTAGACATTAATTGTGCTCACACATGTAGGTTGCTACTCTGCAGTCAGCAAATAATGTGGGTCAGGGAGAAAAGCACAACTACACTTCTAGTAATTTGAACCGTTTAGAGAATCCCTACAAAATTGTCACTCACATTAATTTATCTTCTTTATGGCATTCCTACAAGTACTAACCCATGGCTGGAAACTTCAATTTTAAAGTCCTTGTACAATGTGCAGCAAGACATCCCCACTCACAAATACCTATACTTCAAATTACAAATCTCAAGCAAGAATACTGTGCATTATCCATGACTCCTTCAAGGCATGCCAGTGGTAGGCCGGTCTGTATTACATCTGCTGGACTTCATTACCTCAGTGTATTTAAGTATCTTTTTTCCCAGGAATAACTATAGGCCTACAACATTTGGAAAATGCGCTGACTTAGAGTCATCGAAAACTTACAGACTTACATTTAAAAGGCTGCATGCATGATTCAATCTCCACAGGGTGACTTCATCTATACTAGGGGCAGTAATAGTTGATTCGCCTGGTTTGTGTTGCAAAAGAAAGTAGAACGTCTTCTGTCTTTTCCAGTAGCTGCCACAGAAAGCAGCAATTTTAAAGTAAACAGTCGGAATGTGTAAGCTACTCTTCTTGAATATCTGCTACCAATCAAGTATACCTCCAATTCAATTCGAGTTAACATCAGTGTGACTGGCTTATTTTAGAAAGAACGCATTTTGAAATAGAGATCAAGCCTCAGCCAAATGGAGACTTGAAAAAATTATTTGATTGATAGCACTGTGTGTGTGTGTGTGTGGGGGGGGGGGGGGATATGCCACCATGTTTTGGACAAAACTGTTCCAGCTAGGGGCCTCAATTAACCTCAAAATCCAGGCTACTGCTTTCTCTCCTTGCACATAGTACAAACTGGGCCTAACGTTAGGCCTATGTGTTTCAGCCTGGGACCGTAGCCTAAGTTAACATTAGTGTGTGATGTTTTAAACCATCCATTTACCTTTGTACATGTGTTACTGGTAGAAATAACTCCCTACAACAAACTAGACCATTGTTCTTGACTCGAAAATGCTATCATATCCACTTCTCGGGACGAAGTGCACACACTTACAGCATGTGTTAACTAACGATAACCACCAAGCAGCTGTTTGCGGAACTAGCTACTGTTTATCTAGGGTGCCTGGGGAACCTGGTGGGGTATGGTGGTGTAGAATGACCACTGGAACATTCAACTATTCTTAATTATTCATTTGCGTCCAAAAATGTCACAAAATAGACGGCAATGGTGCACTCTTTCCAACAAGCTCAATTAGGGTATCCTTTTTACGAAAAATTGCAATTTTGACATAAAAATCGTTCAAGCATGAAATTCTGAGACGTCTCCCGAGAATCATGATTAGGACCCCAAAACAAGTCATTTAAGTCTAAATTGGGTGTCTTTATATCAAAAATGAAAAAAAAAAATCACTTTCTCTCTTAAGGGAGCACACCAGTATTAATTTCTCCATTGACTTACACACTATTTTGCCTTTATTAAATGCCCCTTGCAGCCCAGTCAAAGTTCACACCCCACTAAAGCTACGCCTCACATGAAAGCCAGTGAGTTGGCCAATCATGGCATCACAAATTCACCACAGCATGACCGTTTAGATTTTGAGATACAAGGGGGTGAAGTTTTGGGTCTGTTCACCCTACCCTATTAATACGCAAGGTGACAGAAATAACATCTTTTTCACACCAATTTTTTAAACAGTCTAAATCACCTTCAATTCTTCCCAATTTGACAACACTCACACATTAACACGTCCTCTTTCATATCCAAAACAAAACAACCACATCTGATTAGCTTAACTTGAGCAATTCAAACTTAAAGAGGACCTAAAATTGACGGTGTACTACTTTGGAACTACTTTTCCCGGAAAGGTCATTCTGCTAATGGTGGTGTGCTCCCATTAGAATTTACGGGTTATTATTCCATTTTAATCCAAGATGGCGGTCATGCATCTTCGCAGCAAATGTAGTTTCTCGAATAACCAGTCATATTTAAGCTATAACACTATTTTGAATATTCTTTGGTATGTTCTATTGCATCAATCAATTCATTCCAACTTTGGGAATCAAGTGACAAGAAATCAAGATGACAATCGTTTCGGAAGCAAGAACACACGTTACACTGTCTTTAATATTTACATTTATATTTCGGTTACAATCGTACTGTGAGCGTCTAATGTTATTGTTTTGATGTCAAGCAATCCATTCAAGCTAATTGGAGATGTGTTGGATAATCACGTGATATAAAATTCAAGATGACCATCCCAAACGGCCGCTGAATAGTCTTTGTCAGGAGGTACCATTGACGACATTTCATCAATACCAATAGAAAGGGAGAGTGAAGTTTAGGCGGAAAAATTATAATGATATAGCCTTCTACCCGACGTGGCAGTCACGACAGCTCCTACACCTTTTTCCTGTACAAAATATTCCCATCCTTTACCCACATAGACCCCCACTGCCGCTTTTTAGGCCTTAGCATGAATATGCTGAAAGTAGCTACTTATTGTTCCGGCCAGCTTGGATACAATGGCGATCCTTTAGTTATTGTAATACCATGCGCTGGACGCGGAAGCTACCTTCAGACCATCTGGACTCATCTACCTATCACAACCATGATTTGGTGAGTACTACCATTTGGTTTAATCAGATTAAAAAAAAATTGTATAAGTTGCGAGATGAATGAAAATTATATATTCAGCTCTCACGGCTTCGTTTCAGTCATGGAGTACCATAACGAATGTTCGGACAAGAATTTTTCGAGATTTATTTGATATTTATGATACAAACTCTTGGAATATTTGGGGCAAAAAAAAGGAATGAATAGAAAAGGGGAAATTATAAAAGGAGAAACTTTTCTCTAAAAAGAGGAAGTATCTGATGCCTGACCAATTCGCAAGAATGTCAGTGCTGAAGTGGGACTCTAAAATGGAAACTAATGCTTTCGTGCGTGATGCTCCGCATAAGTAATGGGATAGGTAACAAGCCAGTGAGCCTTAACTAGAAAAAGGCCGTGGCCGGCTCGACTTGAATCATTAGGTTGGAAACTGTGCCGTTAATCTCCATTTAACTAACCATGATGAAACGTTCCTTCCTACTTTTTGTTACATTCTCCTTCTCTGCCTGATAACCTCTTTTCGCCTCAGGGAGGAAATGAATCTCCCTACACCAACACTTTACCTCTTCCTGCAAATCGCGCACTGCGATGAAATGTTTGATAAGACACATTGACCATTTTACCATATACTAATGCAATAGTAAGTACTCCACAGCCCTTTCCAGTCTTCGTGCACTGAAATTACGTGCAGGTAGACTATCAATTTCATCGCTCACATGATATGCAATGAACTTAGCTTGACCTTAACGGGAGGAAACCAAAATACCAGTTCCCCGAAACCAACAAAGACCGAGGTTTTGCGATGAAAATTTGTTTCCACTCAACCCACCTCGCTTAAAATAATAACAATACTTTCATTCATCTTCTAAATGACACAAGTTGTTCATGTTGTTTCATCTGACCGAAACAAATGGAAACGCCATACTTCATCCAGTCATAGTGACGTCATAAAATGGTGGGTTTAAGCCATATCATATGCGACTGTTAATGTCCCAAGATAGAAACAATTGGGTTTCTACTTTTCATAGCCTATATTTTCCAAGGGCATAAAATAGAAGTAGTGTGGACTTCTTTACGAGAAAGGGAGAGGGTAGAATGTGTGTTTGTCAGGTAGGGAAGGAACGGTATTGGTTCTAACCGTATTTTCCTGAAACTTCACTCGTTTGCCTTTTATATATATTTCATTTCACCATGCCCTCTGGCAACGTACTGTTTATACTGTGGCTATGTGGGATATCCGTCTTGGATATAGCATCACGTGATTCCCTAACGCATCCGAAATTAGATTGAATGAATTTGCTCGACAACGAAAACAGATTGAATTCTCGTAGTACTATTGAAGCATAAAAATATTTCTTAGCATATGGTGGACAAGTGCTTTGAAATTTACAAACCGTGATTAATCTAAAACGTTCCCCCGTAATCTTCTGCTTTCTCCCATTAGCGAGCAGGAAGTTTGTTTGCTTCAACACGCAGAAAAACCGGTGGTTTCCTTATCGTGCTTATGCTTGGGTGACTTCCAACTGCATTTGGTAATTGATACTACTCCAGGGCCCTGGTCCAAATGCCTGATTCGTCGGGTTTGTGTTAAAAAGGGTTCTAAAGGAACTGTCTTCATAATGGGCCTATAAAACAGTTACAGGAGAAATTACATAGTGTATGCATATTTGCCCAAAATAGACGTTATCTTGGTTTTTGTCACGCTTCCCCCCAAATCGTCTGCAATTGACTTCAATGGCTTTCTTGACTACCAAAACATACGGTTAAATCCCAAACAAACCATTTGTGCCTGAAAAGAAGCTTAGTTATGGAGGGAAACATGTAATGCCGGCCGTTTTGGACGTTTTGGATTTCTCAAACAGCTCAAGGGTGACTTAATTTCACCCTGCAGTTTCTGAAACAGCACCTACAACTTCAGACATCAAACAAGAAATAACTATTTACAAGATTTCAGGTTCTTCAAAGATTCTGCCAGACAATTCTGATTCTCCAAAACAACTTGTTTTTAGTCCCTTTCATCATATATACTCTGTGTTTAGGAATAATACGTTTTTATAAAGACTTTTTGCCCCCATTTTTTTTTAACATATGTAGATGCTCAAAGCACGTGTCTAATTTCTTAAAGTTTCCCGATAAAAAACACTTTCGATTGCTAAACATTCAGTGTTCAATTAATGAGTTATATACGTGTTTAGCATTTAAACGTGTAAAAAGTGGGGAAAAAAATAAGTGTTTAATTCGATAATTAAGTTCTTTAGAGTGCATTATACCCATGACGGCCCAGAGATAATCCAAGTTCCTTGCTTCAGGCCATGCCCTGGTGACAATACAAGGAAAGGGGTTCGAATCTCCACCTTATTATTTGCTTCAATTTTCCCATACATTCTTTTATGAGAAATCAAATATAAACTCACATAATTTTGAAAAACGGCAAAATCCAATACGGATCTTTCAGATTCTTCTCTACACTTTTGTAAAAGAAAAGAAATATGCTCCAAACTGTCACCTATGCTATGAAATTGGGCCGTAAAACTCAGTGTAACTCTGTATAACTAACTAATGCTAATTCTTTTTAAGGACGATGCAGCTCGCTGTCTCAAGGCCATGGCAAGGAGGCTGAAAACTATTGACGAAGTTTACAAAGGAATTATTCTGACGGAAATGAAAAGAATCGGAGAAAAGTATAAACAGGTTCTCTTCAGATTCAAAGCTGACATCGAAGCCGAACGTGAAAGCACAGCTCTTGGTCTAAGCGACACTGTGGCTCTAGTCATGGACTTTCTCGAAGACACAACGTAGGAAATGCCTGATAAGAATACTTCACAATTCTTTTACACAAATCAGACTTATGCCATTTTACACCATTTCATGTTGGTAGGCTCTCAATTGTCTGACCATTACCTTACCATTATATACGAATATGGTCATTACTGTCTCATCCTTTAAGCTACCTTAAAAATTTGTGTCAGGGGGACCTAATTGTTCTACATACGTTTCCGCTACAGAGGGTACCATGTTCAAGTTCGTGTAATATACTGAGCTGTCAAACAAAGGGTTATGAGGGAACGTGTTCTCTTTGTGCGGACACCAATTAATGATCATTCAATAACGATATGTGCAACGGCAGAGACGGCTGTACTGCGTCTGTTAATGACGGTCATCGGTAAATGTCATTACTTTAGTCGGTATTTTCTCAAAATTGGGACGGTGGACCTCCAACGGTGCACGGAAAAGTTATAGATAAAAATTTCAACTACACAATTATTCAAGTTTTGACCTTTCCTAGGCAGTACTAATTTTCCAGATGAGTTTCAAAGGTACAACCTTATGTTTTGTATTGTGTTAATAGTGCAGCATTGTGGTTAAACTTCAAAATGGCGCTCAAATATTCTACGAAAACGGAGAATTTGAAGTTATCCGTTTCCGGAGAGTCTTCCGTACAGTTAAAAGGAGTCAATTTATTTAAACAACGTTATTAAAATCCTTAATTGACCAAAATTTGTAAAGAAACGGGCCAAATGTCCTTTAAACTGTTCCGGTTTCATCTATTGAGTCATCAGATCCAATCATTAAAGCTCCTCACCCATTTTGCGGTTTTTTTGTATAGTGCAGTATCAATATACATAACGTCCTAATATTGAGAACGAGTGCCGTGTAACGGAAAAAGCTTGATAAAGCTTTAGTTGTTAAGTTACCATTTATCTTTTTTCACGTCTATTGTCGGCGGTCTTCTTCAAAGCAAGCTTCTATTCATATCAATAAAAAAAGGGTGGATGACGCAAACCCCACATAGTCAATTACCTTTAGATTGTAAAGGAAGTCGGAATTTTAGGATAAGCTCTGTACCTTAAGTAGTTTGCACAATTTAGGGTGTTCACGCTCACGTCAATGGTTGGCATTAGTTGGCACAGAGCATGAACAAGAACACATGCTTTTATGTTAGGTGTTGCGCGTTTTAACCCTTTGGAGATCACACGCAAGAAAGTAGACTACTTGGAATCTACCTTTCATCGTGGCGACAGTTTAAGCGAACCTCTCCAACTCTTTTGACGCCCAGTCGAGTCTTTATTTGTTTGTAAACACTATATGAGTTTATTCATCGTCATTTCCAAGGACATATTCATCATCATTTACAGTCCTTAGATATATTTCTATTCACAAACAGAGACTGAAGATAACATTAAGTTTATTGTATATATGAAATTCTTTCATGATTTTTTATTTGTTTTATATTTATTTGTTTTGAGCCTAATTTTATGCGCTGTTGGTTTTTATGGTAGCTTAGAATCTGTCGATAATGACGTCAAGGGGCAACGGGAAGATATCAATCTTCTGGAAGATCGCTTGCAACCTAATGCTTGTGGGGTAGAGCAAGTAAAAGGAATTATAACGTGCGCCACTGATCAATTAGAGGCTGTTCAAGAAAAGAAACGTGATTTGGAAAACAAGTTTGAGGGTGTATCGAATATAATTGAAGAAAAGGAAGAAAAACTGACAGAAATAGAGCAAAGAGTGAGTAACATTACTTTGAAGTGTTTGCTGGTTTCGTCTGTTTTTTATGTATCAATTTTTTTCAGACTCATGTAACATGAGAATGAAAGTCAGTTCAAGCGTATTTTTCGTTCCAGTCTAAAACTGGGTTTCATTCGTTTCCGTTCAGGCACTCTCTACCACTTGCTCGTACGCTAGTGGTAGATGTTAATAGGTTTGTCCGTACCCCTCTTTGGGAAGCGGAATATGGACCATGTAGACCACCGTTTATACGAACTCTTTGCACAGTACCAAATTTGTCCCGCTTTCAGTCCAAGTAGTTTCTTTTTTGGTACTAATAAATGCCTAGCATCTCAAACACTGTTTATCTAGGTAATCCATCAATCCGATAAGGTTTATTGTTCGTATGCATTGGCTGTATGGCTAATAAATGTACTTATTTGCCTATTTATCTTCTTTTGAACAGATATTTGTGGTGACAATCGAACAATTCTTACGATTATTAGATAAACCTTTTAATTTTCAAGCGCATGCACGTTTCAGGAAACTGAAAATGTCTAGGTTTATATGTGGTCTTCATGCAATTTTTTCATTTTAAGTAAATGATATCTTGTGCAACATTTTGTTTTGCCTGTGGGGTACTCATGAAGGTTTTAACTTAATGACCATTTTAGGAAATACCATTTACAGGACACAGCAATTATTGCGAACATTAGAGGAACATATCCATCCATTTTCAGCAGGGGGTAATCAGGCGCGGTTTTACGAAAAGGGGGTGGCTGAGTACTCACCGATAAAAATACTTAAGTCCCCTCCCGGAAAAAGTGGTGTATATCCTTATACTAAATTAGCATATATACTGATTACTGGAAAAAACTGCAAAAACGATTTACTACATACGTACTTATGTACATGTACCTTGTCTCTCTACACCACAGGTTGTTTAGTCTTGATCGCAAAAACCAACACTGTATCTAACAAATCGACAATAACGTTTCGTCCAACTGAATGGGCACAGTGTAAACGATTTCGTAGCTTATACCAATTTGCATTCTTTTCCGTTCGAGGCCATATGCAGAGTCAAAAGAGACACATTCAGAGATGCAGGGACAGGGGGTTGCCTTGACTCAAAGAAGAAAATTTGAAATATGTGACACCGCGTCATCAAGAAACACCATCCAATTGCAATTGCGGCTTTCCATTTTTTTTTTCATAAAATTTCGAATCCACTTCAACAAAGGCTCTCGTATTTTGAGATGTTTCTTTAGAAAAAATTTCTTATGCCCTTACCCCGCCATTTATTTCAACCCGTAAAGTAATAATAGTCACTCTTTAAGAAAATCAAAGTTTGGGAAACTTTGCCCAGGTCTGGAAATGGAAAAAAATCGGAAATATGCCCAATATGCCAACAGGGATAATCTTGCGACACCATTCAAGTGAGGTGTTATCTTCTAACATTTTCTTGCATAAAATTCCACATTTCTGCCAATAGAGCCATTGAATTTGTCTAGAAAATACAAAATTACGTAAAAATTTGTAAATGCGGACGGGGAGCGGCCTCAGTGTGTGATTGGCCTAACTAAAGAGTATGTAACAGCAACGCTAATTATTCGCCATACAATCTCGGATTTTCTCATCAGCTAATAGGAATCATCCAAATCTTTTCGAATTTCCTAGCAAGAAACCCAGAGCCCTCAATATCTTCAAAAGAATAAAAAACTCTAGACTGAACATCGCAATAGTTTAAACCTATTCTGAGTTTGAGTTTAAAGAGAACGGCACTATGGGGGTAGAGACCTAAGTGGGTGGTACATGGGAAATGTTGGTCTAAAGATTGTGATCGTTGAATAATATTGTAGATTTAGACTAATCAGATTAAGAGAACGGGTTTGCTGATTATAGTTCTTTTTGGTCAAAATTAGGAATTATTATTTTTAAGGAGAGTAAAAACCTTGACATTGTCGGCTGACAAAAGTAGGGCCAGCGGGGGGTGAGGAGTGGGGATGGGTTGGGGCAGGGGCCATGCCTCCTGTAGAGAATTTTGGCGGTTTCGTCGGGTAGGCCTCAAAATAATACAAAAATCAACCATAACCAAAAGTTGTGTTGCAGACCGGGGAGCTGGAAGTTTAAAGAGCAAACGTAACCAAAGGTGGCACCAGAGGACATGCTCCCTTCGGGGAAAGCTGCCCTCCCCATATCGTTGTAAAGAGCCAAGTTTGTCGGGGAGCCTTCATCTATAGGTCTGCGATAAAAGATGTAAGCCCTATAAATTTCAGTCCCCCAGACGTTCCTCTTCATTTTGCTTACTAGAAGACAGTTTTTCCAAGGAAACCTCACAATCGCAATTTCCATTACAGAAACGGACAAATGGTTGTTCAGGTGCATGCAGTTCCCAATAGTCTGCCATCTGTCCTGCTCCCTCAGCCGAATTCGAGCAACGATAATGAAAATCGGCCAGTCCATTTTCAGTTACACGTTATGATAAACAGTAGTGTGAGAATGTCTCCCCATAAGTGTGACTGAAAATTCATTTGAAGCCACCTTGTTACGTGACATATTTTCAAAAACGTTGGAAGTAAGTTCGAAGTTCGGGTAGCCTCATAGAAAACTTAATCAATTTAGTGGACCTTGCAATTGAATACAACAGAGTCTCAATAGAGTAAAAAACATTAGTATGTTTTCGAATCGGTTGCATAGTTTCCCCCGAAAAAGACACGGCCATTTCATCCATTTGTAGTGATACCTTTTATCTGGTAGTTTTCTGATCACATAGCATGTTGGATTTTTTCTATTGAAATGGAACTTTCTTTTTAAAAGGGAGGCAGGTAAGGACTGTTTCATTTTTCATAGCCACATTTCTGGGAAATGCAACCTCCAGCTGTCTGAGGGATTAGATCTTTTGAAAATTTTCGGTACGCTTCGCGCCAACTTATGGTGGCGCCCGCTTTGATAATGTCTGGTTTGAACAGATTACTTATGCCAGCAAATAATTCTTCGTTTGAGGGAATATTATTAAGTGAAAAGTAAAACCTGAAATTAATGACTGCTTTGTGTCTGGTTACGAGCCTGGGAAATGCCATTTCCGAGCTCTCTGAGTGTTCTTTATTTTTCAAAAATTTCTGTCCGCTTTTAGTTAGTTTTCTAGACAGAATTACATTTTCGGACAAAAACTTCCTTTCTGCCCAATTCCAAACGCCCCCGGACGCATATGTCAATAAATAAAATATAAAACTTCAAATATATGGGAAGCCAAACTTTTTCCGCGAGGAAATTTTCCAATATGGGCCGAGGGACATAATCTGCATGATGATATTCAGTAAGCCTTACAAACCTTACAATCACCCCCTACTTGATTTTTCTAATAAGAAGGTCAAATTCTTCCATAAAACCCCAAATTTTATCATAAAACTACAATTTTTATCCAATGTAAACTTCATATAAACTTTTCGATGGATATACTCCGTACAATAAAATCCAAAGTCAACTCTGATTATTACCTCGAAAATTTGGCCTGTGAAAGGCACACACCTTAAAAACCCCATCATAACCTCACTCCCAAAGCCAAAATCTTTTTCATTAAATTCCAAAATTTCTCAAAAATATTAAGGTCTTATGTTTGAAAACTTTCAAAAAAGGGAAAAACTCTTTTGGGCAAATTTCCAGTTTCATCTGACAGCCTAGTACCTAGGCTTAGTCCGATGAAACGGACAACCCCTAAAGAATTTAAGCTGTCGTCTATATATATATATAAATATATATAACGTTTCTAATTTTGCCCATATGAAGGACAGATTCTTCAATAAACACCCCAAATTTTAATGGTTCTTGACAAAAGTAAAGTGTTCTTCAAAAGTTTTATTTTTTTTTTCAAAACAAACTCCAGATTTTTAAATATGTGGTAAAAGGGAAGTTAAAACCTGCCTAGTCACGTCCCACCCGAACTAACTCGCGTCTTTTCGGGACGTCGAAATTCTGCCCAATATCGGGGAGCTTGGTCGAATGTGGGGGGAAAATCCTGGCGACATCCCTTTGTCAGCACATGAAACATAGCATTGACAGATATAAAATACGGCAATATTTTATATCTTGGTCTTTCTGGACGGCACAAAAATTCCTGAAAGTGTTGCGTGGATATCGCATCCCCTTATAAGCCTTCTTTCAAAGACGGCAAACAAGAATGGAGACGATTGGTCGACTTTGACCCCCTACTACATCAGCAAATAAAAAGCTATGCCTCTGCATTTTATAAAGTGAATTTTTGATTGTTTAGAACTTTCATGGTCATTCTTTCAGTTTATGTGAACATTTTATTGCAAACGAAAATTCAAAATGACGTCTACTTATAAGTCTTGGAAATGGGATTTACGGCTCTGAGGGGTCGAGATACTCAAGTGTTTTTTAGATCCGACCTAACGGATGGTGAAGATCCGATTAGACGAATTCGACCAAAGTGATCGACCCTCCCCCTTGCGAAATCTTGTGTACTGGCCTGGATTCCATAAACGTTTGAAACAACCGGATAAAGCTTTAAAATTCTCCTGGACACTTTCTTTTTAAGCTTCCTTTTATTTTCGTCGTTTAGGTTGTCACAGTTGAGGTGAGTTTAACTTTATTTCCTATTTTGCCACTTTGGCATTATACACACAGACTGTATTGAATGCACCTCTTTGGTCACATGATCTCTCGAAGATCCTCAATCCAGAGCACAAGTATGACTGGCGGTATCTGGCGGTTAGACTAGGCTACTCTGGTGAGGACATTCGTAATTGGGCTCTTTGTCCTGATCCAACGATGGCCATCCTTGCAGAATGGTACACCACTCATAAGAGTAGCGATTCTACCTTTGCTATTCTCACAGCTCTAGAAGATATGGGGAGAACGGATGCAGCGACAATTGTCGAGAGGGCTTTACATGAGGCAGGTGAGGGCCAATAGTATCGAAGGGATGTTTTAATACATGTATGGTTGATGATTACAATAAGTCAAACCTTCAGCGTGATTCTTCAGCATTGCTGAAAACGTGGGTTTTTATGAAATATGATGAAAACTATACTTAAGATATAACAAGTAGAGCTTAGAAGAAAATCCATAGAAAATACCACGTTTTCAACAGCAATTACAAATTATGGGGAGTTCTAACCTAGCGTTATGGTTATCGTTACCTATGCATGAGTAAAAAAATTGGTACTAAGCTACGTTTGCATATAACTGAACAGTCATATTCATGAATCTGTTGTCGTATTTCTTATAAGCAGATTCGTATAGTGAGACAAATCTCGACTCTTTAAAGGTGGATCACAAATGTGCCGCTTATCAGGCACAAGTTTAGCTGGAATTTTGATTTTGGGGTATTTGTTGTTACTGATTTCAAACTCAAAGTGTGCCTGAAGTCACATAATTAAAAAACAAATATGTTTTAAACAGCATGGAAAATGAGTTCTAACAATCAAATCTTCATAGAAACTCTTGGGCTTAGATATTAAATTTTGAAGTTATTTACAAAATTAAAACGGTACATTGTGCAAAAATTTGTGATATCATTGTTGTACTACTCAAATGACTATCTTGGCATTTCTTTGTTTTTATGAAAGTTACTTGACCTTGTACTAAGATGTTATAGCACTCTTACTCTTATGGGTTGCTGTAATTAATTAATCCTTCCCTGTTTAAAATGTTACCGCTATGTAAGCAAACAGGAAGTGCTTATGGTCATTTTTTTTTTTAAATTTCTAAAGGGAAAAAAAACAGGTAACTGGGTAATGTGAGTTGCACAACAAGAAAGTCACAACTTATTGCGCAATGGACTGATTTCTTTTAAGAGAATTAATTCCAACATTTTATAGCTCGGCCCAAATGTCCTAAGGAGACGGGATCTGGCAGTTAAGAGTTCATTTTTATGCAAAGTAATATATATTTATTGCATTTTTTGAAAAGAGATACAGTTAAGATTTACATCACTGAGCGGTTACGTTATTAAGGTAATATAGATTTTTATGGCCCAGTTGCCAAACCAATTTGTTCAAGTCGAGAGCGAACCGATGCTCTAGGCAGTAATGTGTGAAGCCCAAGTCAAGCCAAAGTGGTGACAAGCTGTTTGCGAAAGAATACCAAGTGCAAACACTAAACTTTTGTGTAGCAAGGAAGGGTCGCCACTCAGAGATAGCTGCTAACACTTCTTTTCATATGTGTCATATTGTCTTTTGTGTCCATCCATTTTGCGGATTTTAATTGAATAGGGGTGATACCTAACAGGAGGAATGAAAGCCCATAGACTCGAATAAGTTTTTTACGTCTCTTAAAAGCTTAAAAGCTAAGTACATCGTAAGTAGGCCAAGAATTCGTTACCTACAGAGCAGCTACTATATGAAAAAACAATAACCTTCTTCGAACTGCGTGAATAAATAGGACTCTTTCTCAGACCCGGATCTCGGAATGCAAGTAATCTGAAGAGATTGAATGTAGCTTAAACGCCAAGTCCCTCCTACAATCTTCTCAAATTTATCCTCACACAGACATAATGTCAGTTTATTACTTCACGGTAAGAATAAAAAAGCTCAATGTGTGCAATCAAAATGCTCTCATTACAGTTCATGCTGTGTAATATAAGCTTTAGTACTCTGCATTCATGATGAAACGTTCCCTCTTACTTTTTGTTACATTCTTCCTCTCTGCCTGATTAACTCCTATCGCTTCAGGGAGGAAAAGAAGCCCACTACGTGCAGACTTGATTTAGTCAAGTTTCATATCTGATTTATTTATTGACAGTTAAAGATGTGTTTCAATTCACAAAAAGTTACGTAACATTTGGGGTTAAGTATCAGGTCAGTCAGCATGTGTTAATTGTTACTTCTTTTTCACGCAGTGTGAATACAATGAAAGCATAGCTCATTTGAGGTCACACATCATGTAACGAACTCAGGTATTACCTACACCGAACACCGCCTTTGATGTACTGGGGTGTCTATGTTGCTTTTTTAAGAAGCGACGTCACAGCATGGTTTGAATTAGCTGTCAAATCAAAGAGTTGAGCCAACTGAGAATTTCGGTTAATTCCTAAAGGAATTGTAGTTTGGGGTGAGAGGATTGGTCCTTTAAAAGCTAAGTATGCTGCGGTGGGTTAACCTTTGAATTGATGGTATGTTTAGAAATTGTGCTGAATCTTGTAAATTTACCGTCTCTCATATGCCGCCATACATTATTGATATCTCAGTATAGAAGAACCACTGGCGGCAGACTGGAGGAGCCATAGCCGTTTAACTCTGCTAGCCCTTGACCCTCAGGCTACTCTAAGATGAAGAGTTCATAGGCTTTGCAAGAAAATAAACGGTTAAAACGCCCCCTAGATTAGGGAGAAAAATTTACATTTAAGATCTTGTGAGTTTCATGGGTAAGAATTCTCTCACACGTACACTTCTGCTTAGTTCCCATGGCGATGGTTCTACACAAACTTCGACCTCATTGGCCTAACGTACTTAACGCAACACCTTCAAAAACTGTGATTTTCAAGTGTAAATATAAAACCACATTGCACAAAGTAAAGCTTAATATTTGTCACAATGGCACGCTTGTGAAACAGTACTTCTTAACTTATTTCTTTGAAACTCCCCACAACTGAAGAAAAAACTTTAATTCAGTAATGCATAGGCTCCCCGTACAAAGCGTTGGGGACTTTCGGAGGCTCAGCCAGTACACTTTAACGTGCGAACATATTGTAGGATACGCATCGTTTAAAACAGTGCACGAAATGTACCTGTCATTGACTACAAACCAAGTTATAATTACCAGTACGCTGCTGAACGTATGGCATTCCACATTATTGATTAATTTTTGAAATGAGATCGGTAAAAAATGTTAATGGGTCCATAGTGTATTACACCGAAAGACACGCAATTCTGTGAAAATCTCTTTATACCAGATCTACGAAACCACCTTAAACGTTAAAATTCGAAAGTTAACGTAATATAATCCTAACTAAAAAAATGCAAAAATGCTTCGAATATGCATAAAACCATAAATTGGGCTCTCATATATATTAAAGAAGCAATTGCACTTGCAATAAACGGAAGAAGTTGAGCCCTATGATAAAGCAATTAGGGATTTTTCAAGGAGCCAGTTGCTAAAATGACGTCACACTTCGTTACTCTATTATACTCAGGAAACAAACCGCAAAAGTTACTTCAAAGTTAGTACGTTTCGCCTATACTTAAAGGTATGCATATGCTGCCGCATTGGGATTGCTTTACACGTAGTGTTTTTTTAAGCTGGGTATCATTTGGGGGTTAAATTTTGTAAGAACATTGCAGATTACAAGTATAACCGTGCTCAGAATTTTGTAGTCTTCTCGCAGTTATACTTGGAGTGTTGCAGCAGACCAACATTGCAGATTACAAGTATAACCGTGCTCAGAATTTTGTAGTCTTCTCGCAGTTATACTTGGAGTGTTGCAGCAGACCAACATTGCAGATTACAAATATAACCGTGCTCAGAATTTTGTAGTCTTCTCGCAGTTATACTTGGAGTGTTGCAGCAGACCTCTTTGATCTCAACAACCCTGACGTATGTGAACAATTATAAATAGAGCGAACAATTCTTCATCTTCAAATTTACTATTTATACACCTTTCCAGATCAAGTGTTACCTCAGCAAGTTGAACCGATGTCAGATAAATCGTGTCCTGTCTTTATCAGTTATCAATGGGACCACCAGCCGGAAGTAAAGGCACTGAAGAACCACCTGGAGATGGCAGGGTATCGATGCTGGATGGACATTGGTCAGATGGGCGATGGTGACCAGCTCTTTGCAAAAATAAATGAAGGCATGAGGGCTGCTAAAATAGTCTTATGCATTGTAACCAGTAAATACCCCAAATCGGAAAACTGTAATAAGGAGGTATGCCTTGTTGAATTGACTTGTTTTGATATGATTGTGAAATAAACAAAGTTTTTGTCATGTATTGAATAGGAAAAAACCTTGGGATTAGAATGTCATGGTCTAGTTTTCTACTAAAATTTGCTCTAAATTAAACTAATTCGGATAAAGAAGTAAAATGGGCCATCATAAAGAAAACAGAAAGTATGTTACAGCAAATTGAAATTTATTTTGCTTCGGCAAATCTATTCTATTCAAAAGAAAAAAAAGAAAAAGTACCTAAGGTTGAACCAATAAAAACTTTTGGCCTTTCTCAAGAAGTCTAAGATGCATCTGAAAATTATTAAAGATTTTCGACTTTGAGAGGAATATTCTCAAAGTTGAACTATGGAGCTTGAGTGTGTTAAACTAAAATTCTTGTGACTTTACATGCAGTCTAATGCCATGTACGTTATCTTTCGAAGTCATATTTGTTTATAAATTTTCGTAGTGTAGGAGTCAAAATGAAACAGCATCGGTGATCGGCATAAGCATTCAAGAGCGGGGGTTTTTCTTGCCCCCAAAACGCAACTCTGCCTAAAGACTTAACCGAAGCGCCACCATCAGTTGGCGCGGAGCTTACAATTTTTTTTTTTGAAATATCAGCCCTCCCGATGGTCGGAAATATCATTTCTCACACGTATACTCTGTTTGATGAATTATAAAGAAATAATGTTCAAGGAGTGCCGAAAACATGAATGGAAGGAAGGTGTATTTCATGAGAACCTTTTCGCCATATGTTTGGTGCGACCGATGAATAGGCTCGACCATGTCACCAACGATTAATTACGGTAGCCATAATTGGTCTGTTGTAAACGTTTTAAGTTAAGTAGATCCCTTTCTAAAATCATTTTTCCGTGCCTACAGCAAATGACTAGAACTTCCTGGTAAACAAAGACTTCATTCTCCATAAATGTATCATGTGCCTTCTATCAGTTTTATCAATTATGTCAAAGATAGGTATAGTTCAAAATGTATATTGAGCAGCGGTATTATGTGTGTAAACATGACGAATATAAAATATGAACAACAAAAAATTGTTGGGATCGTCTTTTCTGTGTTATTTTCAGGTAAACCTCGCCGATTTGTTAAACAAACCAATCATTCCCATATTAATCGAGAACATTCCCTGGCCTCCCGAAGGATCCATGAGTATGCTTTTCGCTCAGCTGCTCCACATCCAGTTCTTCTCCGAAGGGGTGTACGTCAGAGGGGAAAAGTTTTGGCCAAATGATAAATTTCATGAGCTGCTGGGACAGATAAGCTATTACATTGGTCCTGATCTGGAACTCGTTTCTGAAGGTGATGCAAATACTGCTTTACTTTACACACTTTTATAAAAGTCGAAAAAATTTTAAGTCCAGAGTTTTACATTCGTGTGTTGTTAGATAAGTACTTAAGGTTAAACAACCGCTGGGGAGTATGGGAAAGAAGCAAAGAAAACTTGGCACGTTTGTCTTAGGCTCCTCTTATTTCAGAAGGCACAATTCGTGTTAGGAATCCATAAAAGAGAGTATGGAAAGAACAAATGATTTATGATATCTTACGAATTGCAATCACCATACGTCTTGAAAGCATGTATATATATGAAGGTAAACTTTTAGCGAAACCATCCCTTACTCCAAATCCAGATATGGATTGATATCTGGATATATCTGGTTAAATAAAGCCTTTATATGGACATATCAAGCCAGACAAACAGCCAGATTTAGATGCCTTGATATAATATATCAAGTTTTATATGGCCATATCAAGCCAGATAACTTGATTCAAGAAAGGCCCAGATATGCAAATGAAGTTTTATATGGCCATATCAAGCCAGATATAACTTGATGAAATGCCTTCCCAGATATGCAAATAAAGTTTGATATGGCCATATCAAGCCAGATATAACTTGATTCAATCCCTGTCCAGATATGCAAATAAATTTTGATATGGCCATATCAAGCCCGATATAAATTCATGAAATACCTTCCCAGATATACAAATAAAGTTTGATATGGCCATATCATGCCAGATATTACTGATTAAAATACCATGACAGAATTTCATAAAAACTTTTACAAAGCCATATTAATACTTTGTGGTTTAATTTGTGTACCTGTCCTACATAAAGACCTTCTCTGGAAGCTGAACAAGTATCAGCAAACCAAAATGATCCAGATATGGGACATATATGCACCATACTTGTTTCCTTAATATGGGATCAATACAGTAAATCTTCATATAAACCAGATATGGCACTGCTTTATATGGGATCAGTGTGGAATAGCTTTATATACACCATATACGGTATTGTGTTATATGGTTCATATCTGTTCCAGATGAAGACCTGATCCAGATAAAATTTTATCTGGCCATACATGGATTAGATCTGGTTCTGGCACAGATCAATGTTATATCTGCCCAATTTTTTATCTGGCCCAGATATAAATCCCATATCTGCAGGATATATGGGCCAGATATAAAATCCATATCTGGCCCATATATGGAATTTCATATCTGGCCCATATCTGGATTTGGAGTAAGGGCATTTTCTAACATTGGTAGTTTCTTACCAAACAAACATGATATTTACAAAAAATGCACTTCATTCAGTTTTCTCGTTCAACAATACAACACATCTCATCAGTCTCATCAGAGGTTGAAAAAATTTGAGACAGCCTCCTGTGGGATAAAATCTCAGAGAGAGGGCATCGTTCAGTGCATTTTTACATTTTCTCAAATTGTTTTCGAATTTCGCATCCGTAGAGTACCACAACTGGGCTTGGAAACTAGCAGGGAGATCAAGAATGAAAAACGAAAAGGTATTTGGCAGTTTCTTTTCGGCAAAAAATGTAAAAAGTGTGTAATTTCCACATTTACATGTGAGGATAATGTTAGGTTAGAATTATAAACTATCAGTACTAGAGTTTAGGAAATAACTGGCAGCGGACTAGGGCTACGGAGATGGAAAACCTATGCTTGTTAATAGCATGCAAGCATGCAAGGATTAGTATCTTCCACGATTAAGGAAGGGCCAGGGGAGATATCCCACAATGACTGAATTAATTTTTAGTTTGAAGCTTTCGTTAATTTTGGCCCTGATATCTCCATATCCAAGATCTTATCTTTGCGTAATGAGTGGTTAAGGGATCGCCATCACAAAAGGAAACAGCCAGCCCGGTTTTAGGGAAGGACTCGAAACCTTATAATATGGTCAATCCTATGTAGAACCTTCTTATTTCTTCAAGATGTTCATGACGGTTTGTACACTATATGGAAGAATTTTAGCAATCTCAATTGATTCGAGAAATGAAAGTGTTTTTTTGAGAGAGGCTAGACATCTTGGTTTTGAAATACATTACGGAATTTATTTTCAATTGGAGCATTTTATCAGCTCCCTGGAGATTTATCAGAAATTAAATAAATATCATTGTTGTCAACCACCGGGAGATAGTACCGGGATATGGTGCAATCCAAAATACAGGTGAAGTTGTTTTTTGAAGAATATCAAACATATATTCTTCAATGTAAAGCACGGACGGTGGCCCTCCCCACTTTTTTAAGTCTTCCCTGCAAAATATTTTTCGTGTAAGCCTTTTGCCTATTTTTTCAAATTGGGAATGTAGACAATGCTCCTTTTAACTTATTAAATTTTCACCATGGTTAGAGTTAAATTTTAGAATGAGAAGACGTAAACCAATTATTTGGCTTTGGTGTCAAAATTACAACCCCCCTCCAAAAAAAAAAAAAAAAAAAAAGATCTCACTTTGGAATAAGTTGGCCTGATTTGACCTGATCGTATATGTCTGGGTTATCTGTGTACCTAATATTCAATGCATAGCAATCTGTAAGCGTGCGTACGTACAGTATAATCATGTACGATCAGCATGCATTGGTAATGAACGTAAAGTGGCAATGCACGCAAAGGTGTATAGTTTACACACGGGCATCGTCGCTCCAATATCAAGAAAACCTAAACTGTTGACTTGTCGTTTATTTGATGATGTAATGAACTCGGTTTGACAAGTTTCAGATATTTGTTATACGAACTTAAATATTTGATTGGAAAAAATTTAAAGATATTGTTGATGGGAAATGTTTGCTGTGTATCAAAATCCAATAATATTACAGTGTTTTTTATATTATCTCGGTAAAGGCCTATGTTTAGTTAAACTTTTCCTTTTGGAGAAGAGCAGAGATTAGAGGGCAAGAACAGTCACCCCAACTTGAAGTACTGTAGTAGACTGTATGAGAATAATGTGGCTTTTTTATTCAAAGGTGAAATTTACTAGAAGTAACTGCTTGCTTTTTATTGAATATGCAATGTTGAAGTTATCAAATATGATGCAAGATACTTTGAAGAGAAGGAAGAGGAAAATTGTGATATTTAGCTGTTGGTTCAAAATAAGTTTGGGGGACTGCTCTTACACTAGTTTTAATTTGACAGAATTCCGTTGTAGATTAAATTATCGCCAGCCATGTTTGTTTTGGGCCTGAAAGAAGATAGATTAGATCTTTGTCTTTGACTTGTATTCGAAAGTCAACCACGTGGGGTAATGGGTGAAGCGAGATACTTTGGGTAGAAATGGGATGTGAATGCAACAAATAAACAAATAATAGTGTTAATAGATTCACAAAAGGAAAGGGCTGTGTAAATATGTTTCGTCATCTTTCTCGGAACCATCTTTTTTCTTTACTGACATCTCCATCCTTAGAATCTGGAACGTTAACTTCATTAAAATTTTGTGACACTTAAGGAACGGTATTTTCCCCTAAGCAACTTCTTTGTGTAGGCCACGTACTCTGAATATACCATCACTTAAAATATGTAAGTGCAAAGTTTCCACAATGCCACCGATCTTATAGCCGTTTGTGGAAAGGGGCCCGCATAACAGTTGACGCAAATGATAACACCAAAGGCTCGGCAGGAATATCTCCAGTGCAATAAATATATTACAGGCTACTTGTGCTTGGTTAACTGATCCTTACAATACTATAATTCCACCTCTTATTCGCTATTCTTCTTATTCCACTTATTTCAGTAGTTCTATATTGGTATTTTCCATTCACAAATTGGTTTATTCCATGCATTCTATATTCCGTGAAACTAAAAAATACAAAAATAGATCAATATTAATTACAGACTAGAAAAATAGATAAATTAATACAAAAATAAACTGGACATCAAAATACGAAAGTGACTGTTTCTACCGAACCAAATACCTTGCAATTGCAATGTTGTAAATGTAAAACAGCAATGCCGCAGCATACATTGAGGATAAATTTGCCAAATCCCTGTGACAAATATAAACTATGTGAATTTGAACTCGCAAAACCAATAGCCCAACTCACCGCAAGCCTCACGCAATAAACATACGATTACTGAAATAAATTTAAACCATCTGCATTACACAAAACACAGTAGTTTTAGTTCTACAATGAATAGAACAAAAACATACCTCTTTGGGCCCGCATTTCGCTAAACAAGGGACACACCCATAACGTCAGGTTCTGCAGAAAGTACAGTCTCGCACGTTCCTCAAACAGTAAGATAAGGGGTATTACGGCCAGCTAGGCATCTAGGCTAACATTCACTCTTTATAGTGACCTATTGTCCCAATCTACAATGAAGGTTTGACCTAACCTGAAGCAGGTGCAAGCAGGACTTGTTGTCCTAAACTTTTTCTTATTCGTATACGATACAAAGGGCTCATTGCGTATGCTCATACTGCAGACTGGGCGAATTCCCAATTCATTACAGATATCATGACAATTTCATCTTATCTTTTCAAAACTTCTCGCTGTCATCATTTCCTTGTATTTCTCTCTGGTCTTGGACAGACGTTTCATTGATCCCTTTATCAAATGCAGCAAGCTTCTTCAATAATCCATTTTTGATTCCTTGCCGTAGGCAGGCAAGGAATTTATGCGATGGTGATGCCGTGTGTTTACTTGTAAACACGATATCTCAAGATAGAATGACCGACACTTTTCATACCTCGCATGTAGGTTTGCTCTTTTGGTGGAGGTGTAAGGTCATTTGAGGTCAGTAGGGGTCAAAACCAGGATAACCTCGTAAACAGGATGTCTCAAGTGAGGAATGATCTACACTTTCAATGTATGGTATATAGATTTTTCATGGTAAGACAAAGATTGCCGTAATTTTTGGTGGAGGATAGAGATCATTTGAGGTCACTGGAGGAAAACCTGCGACAACCTCAAAAATGTCTTGTAAATATGATATTTCAAGATAGTAATGACAGACACTTTTCATATTTGGTGTATAGATCTATTAAACTGAGAAAAGCCCCACTGTTTTGGTTGAGGTCAAAGGTCGTTTGTGGTCACTAAGGGTCAAAACCGAAAAACCTCGTAAACACAATATCTCAAGACAGGAAGGACCGACATTTTTCATATTTGATAATGTAGCTTTGTGATGTTGAGAAGAAGAATACAACTGTATTTGGTGGAGGTCAAAGGTCATTTGAGGTCACCTGGGGTGACCACACGAAAAACCTCGTAAACACGATATCGGGAGATGGGAGCGACTTACACTTTTTGTTTGTGGTATGAAGATAATCATGTTGGAAACCTATTGCTGGTGGTTAGGTTCAAAGGTCATTTCAGGTCACCACTGGTTACACTGTTAATTTTTCAAATTTTTGCTCCCTAGAGAGTTTCAACACTCAATTTTGTCCCCTAAAATGATTCCCCCATGCCCCTCCCTCCAAAAATATTTGCTCCCTCTAGTGTCTTGCCTGGCCATCGGCCTGAAGAGCTTGTTATCACAATATCTCAGGACAGCAATGAAATACAGTTTTTTATTTGGTTCATAGATTTGCTATTATTTTGGGTTGGAAAGTTAGAGTCATTTGATCTCACAGGCACAAACTGTGCAAAAATCTCCTTAATGACTCGTACGGCCACCAGAGGCCAAATGTTAAGTCACTAAGGGTCAAATACCAGGTCACCAGAAGTGAAATTTCAGGTCACCAGAGGTCACAAACAAGGTCATCAGAGGTAATAGTCAAGGTCACCAGAGATCAAATTCCAAGTCCCCGAAGGTCATGCCAGTAAATGCAAGGTCACCATAGGCCATATACCAGTAAACTGGAGGTCAAATGTCATATGTGATGATAAGGGGTTACAAACTTCTTTAAAATAATACTTTCAAGTAGAAAAGTTGGAAGGGTATCGTAATTGATATGTGTATGCAGTACGGTTTACAACAGATCCCTAACTGTTTTGGGGGGAGGTCAGAATTAGGTCACCAATAGGTAGGATTTTCCAAGAATTTACAAGATTATCATCTGAGTTTACCCTAAGTCAAAAAGCAAAATTATCGTTTGGACAAGAAATCACTAAGCCTTTTGGCTTTCTGGTTTATCAACTAATAAATCGTATGTTTCTTCCAGATTCACATGACTTGCCTACATTCTGCGCATCCCACACAGCCTTGCGATGTTTTCATATAATGTTCCTTACAAATGAACCATGACCAAATTTTCGCGTTTTTTGACAAAAAAGGAGGTTTATTGGGGATTATCCATACCTATCGGTCATAAACCCAATTTCGGCGATAATCTTTACTTAGATTTTTTTTTCAAAAACCGGATTTAAGACTAGACATCCAAGTTTATTGGTCCAAAAATGTGGTTTTTCGAACACGGCTATTATGAGCGAATATTATGAGCGATAATCCAAGACGGTTGCAAAAGTCTTTGTTTTTTTAGACGAAAACGTGGCGTTTCGGAAAAAAATGTCAATCTTTTTTTAAAACTCCTAGTTTTTGGTAGAAAATTCATTTTTTCGATCGAAACTGGTCAATAAACATGTTTTTTGGTAGATTAAACATTTAGATTGCCGAATATGCCTAAAAATTCAAGGTCTCGTTTCACTCTGGTGAAATAGGCTTATTAGACCGTGGAAGGGGGATGCAGTTAAAAGGTTTTGAAACTCAAATTTTGTGAATTACTTGAAGGACAGAAGAGTATGAGTCAAAAAATAGATTTAAAACGTTTTCTAACGTTATTTCGGTGAGAAAAAAATAGCAAAAAAATAGCCGAAAAAAAAATGCCTGCTGTGAAACCTGCGTACAGTGACATGTGTGCAGCCCGGTTGCAAGCGAGTTAGGTAGGCCTAATTCGCTTTAACGGCTATGCACATGCTCACATCCCACAAAATTCTCGGAATGAACCAGCCAATCCCGCACCTACAGCAGATGTTCCAAAATTTGAGCACACGTCAATATTTGATAAAATAATCCTTTCTTTTTCCGACCGTAACAAAGTTGTTGTTCTGTGCAGTGGATTTCTCTAAATTTCCTTTTGGTCAAAAATATGCATCCTAATAAACCCTGTTTTCGTTCGGGGTGTCTATTCAGATTTATGCACGTTGCTGTATGCATCTACTGCAACAAACAAAGGAACACCGCACACTAGTGCTGAGCACGGTTTGTGTATCCCCATCGTTCCCCCCCACAACTTCAGGAGCCAACGAATGACCGAATTAGCTTATTCGGGTCTTTAGCCACGTGACTAATCGCAACATCCTGGAGCTTTGTCGGACTGTACAAAAATTGGACTTCACTTAGCCAAGGAGCTGTTATTGAACAGCTCTCTGGATTGATAGGTTGTTAGAAGTGCCGGAGTGTAGTAGGCCTTCGTTGCTTTGGCTTGAAGTGGTACATTTTACTTTTTTGCCAAGAGTTTGTGATATTTATAATGCTGTTGCGTTATATAATCGCATCATCACCGGCGCATCTAAGATTTCTTGTTAGGGGTTGATATACCATGACTAACACGTGTTTGGAGTTATATTTTCAAAGTTGTTAAGGCAATTCCGATCATGGGACGTTCCAGTCTCTAGCCCACGATTGGAGCGGGGCGTAGGGGAAATTTGTAAAATACCGATCTCTTAGACAACCAGAAAAGACATCTACCGGGCTTGTTAGCAGAATCAAATCAATCGTTAATGTGAGCTTTTGTTTGCAAAAAGACGTTCACTCCCATGAAACATTGCCATATACCTATTTAAGAGTGTTTACTAACTTACTTGAAGCGTCATTATCAGATAGCGGGGAAATCAGGGGAACTTTTTTTTCTTTTCTTTTCCCCCCGAAAATACCTACCAGATCTCGCATGAAATGAATTATTCCTGTTCATATACAACTCACATCATCTGCAAGTAAACGAAGTTTAAAGAGAAAATCGGAGTTTGGTAGAGAATACCGGTACATTCCTTTCGATCCAGTACCTCGATTTTCCGTTATCAACTAACAGTAATAGTTTACCAGAATATAGAGACATAAAATTTTTCAGGTATCAAGAAACATAAGTGTTGTATTTATTGGTGGGTATAAATGTATTCGGAATTCGTACGACAGGGAATGCATTTTTGTTGCTAAGTACCGACAATTATGATACTTTCCTAAAGGTTCTAAACTTGAACGATACATATCACGATTTCCAAAAAAAAAAAAAGAAAAAAAAAAAAAATTAACAAAGCATTCTTTCGATCTATCTGAAACCTATACCCACAAAGTGGTTATGTTATGTACTGGTACCGTGGCTGACCGTACCCGAGCTGTTCCTGCGTTGTGGAATGTTGGATAGCTCTAGAGCAGCTGAGTCCAGTACAACTGAACAAAGCCAATAACACGCTATTCATTTACGTTCGTCAAACACTCGGAGATAATCGGGAGTACAGGACGAGGAGGGGGATGATATTATGAAAAAAGTTGTATTATCCAGGAAAAAATGATAAAATATCACTATTTAACATATATACTGCTGTTAAAAATTTAAATAGCAACAAGAATGTTTTTGCAATAAAAAAATATTCCAATAAAATATATATTTTCAAGAGGAAGTATATTTCCCTCCTCAAAAAATGTTTGGTGACAACAATTGTTTCTTTTAAATAATATTGGAATGAATAATTATATTTCCAACAGAAATAATTTGCGAGAAAAATCAAAGGACTCCTTTTGAATTTACATGGAAATTTTACCGCGACTGTTATTGTTTTTTTTTTTTGGCGAGCAAATTTTTAAAAGAATGTGTAAAAGCTTAGGAGCCTGCCGTGTAATTATTAAAACGTAAGGGATTTGTTTTGGTTTTGGTTCCTGGAATATTTCCAGGACCTGCCCATGATTCAGGTCTGACGGGAGTTCGAGGAATTGTTTGCTCCTGTATCCACGACCTGTACGCCTGTGATTTACACTTTTGATATCAACCTATTATCATTTCATCAGAAGATATGAAACTGTGTGTTTTAAAATTGTTATTATTTTGTAAAAATTTTTAAGAGCAACACAACATGATGTACAACGAGAAGAACATGAATCATCTACGAATTAAAAAGTAGCAATTCAGGTAAGGCGCGACTGCTCCTAACCCCATTCAACTCCCTTCAATGTATTGGATTTCCACCTCAGGGCATAGGGAACTCGCGTAATCGTGGAATTCATGTCAGAAATCTAAGTCTTTAAAGGAGCTGTCATGGATTTTTAGTGTACCTCAAGTCTAAAATTTTAAAAGGAGGGTTTAAAGTCATTTCAAGTGATTTTCAACAAGAAGTGAACCTGAGGCAAGCACATGTGACATCATATCCTCACATTAATTGACAGCCTTTTGTGTGTCTTTGACCTGTACAACCTTTTTCCCCTCATATTATCAGATTACGTCTGATTATGTCAGATTATGTCCGTTTGAATGATAATTTCACCGCACTGTATAGATTTACTTCTCTTTTCATATATGAAAATGTTTGCTTAAACTTTCCCTTTAGGTTATGTATTTCGGAGGTTGCAAAATGGACCATATTTTTTCAACTCCTTTTGCCATACCTCGTTACATTGATGGGATATTACATGTTTAAATTTATTCACTTAAATGTCATTCTAAAATTTTTTCACTTTCTTGTTGCACAATTCTTATTACCTGTTTGTTTTCCTTTGAAATTACAATGTGTAACTGACCTGACTGATCCCTGTTTTCTTGGATAGCGTGCTGTAAATATGTCTGTAATTTGCTCTGCAATATTTTTCTTTTGAAATTTTAGACTTGAGATACACTTAGTCACCATGTCAATGCTCAGATCGTTTAGTCGGGATTTCAAAACTGTTCATTTGCATCTGTGCTTAAAACCATTAGGGTTGCAAAAGTATTTTCCAATCTTCACTGCAGGTTTCCAGTGATGTATTTCTCTCCTATCAGTGGGACAGCCATTCAAAGGTCATGGATCTTTACCATCGCTTATCTGGAGCGGGAATTTCCTGTTGGATGGATGATATTGATCCAACGGACAGCACAGTTCCACGGGTTTTTCGGATAGAAGAAGTCATCAGACAAACTCAGGTATTTGAATTCTCCCAGTAACATCAGTCTGAATTTCTGGAGTGAGGGCACATTAATTATCTGGTACCTTTTACGGTAACGCGCCAGAGTAGCAAGACCACCTTGTTCATTACTTACGAAAGCTCGAATTCTTAAGTTACCATCTTTGTCAAAGTGCACATAAATATTACCAAATATGCTTGCTTGTAGACTTCGTGAATAGTACTGAGCGCTAAAAATATCGTAACGATTTTGGAGGTTGTGGATTTTCTAGAGGATAGTGTCTTGGCTACTGGGTTAAGACAGTGTATTTTCGCAACTGATCACTAAAATCATGGAAGTACTTCCATGCTAAAATAAACGTAATTGGACTTATAAATAAATCAAGTTTAACTCTCAAGTAAACCAAGAAGCAACAGAAGAAAATGGTTTAACTACGGTGAAAAATAACTGAAAATGTTGAAATTAAATACAGGTTCAGAGGCTGGTTCTAAATGGTTCTGGCTTCAGGTCATGAGCCTGCCGAGATACCGCAAATACTCAAGATCTTCCTGCCAGTGTGTTCTATCTCCGTCGTGAACACTCTTAAAAACGGGGAGTTATCTGCAACAGCTTTTCACTGAGCCTCTTTGACTTGAAATTTCACAAAAATGTACAGCTTTCCAAAACCCTAATTATCGCCTTGAGAACGAAATACATGTTAAAACATCAGTTAAACACATGACGTGGTGAAATCTGCACCCATCCTTACACGAATACATTTACGATTGTACGACCTGATGTAACGTAAAAACGTTAGTGCAACAATAGACAATGCAGCACGCGGCTAATCCTACTACCACAACAGTAGTTAAAAAATCCCTGAGCCAAGGGATTAGCCGGGAGAGTCGCTCCGCAGCTTACGTAACTGACACGCTTGCTCTCCTCCAACACTCCGCACGACCTTGGCCAGGGGTCCGCGTAAGCGTTGCAATATGTGTTATAATAACTATTATGGACAAGACGGTGCTGGGTGTTTTTAACTAAAAGCGGCTTGAAAAGTACTTTAAAAGAAGGAAATTAAAGTGTACGAGCTTGTGGCTTTATTAACATTTCAACTGGAATTTGGAAAATACTTAGAACATTAGTGTAACGCCCAAGGGGGGGGGGAGGGGGGTAGGTTAGTATGATATTGGAAGGTGAAGTGTAAAGTCGCCTTTTACGACAGTCCTTGGATAGATTTTCCAACTCTCCCCGCACAAGAGACGGTGAAAGGGGAGGAGGGAAAAATGGAGAAGATAGGACAGAAAAGAGAATATAAAATCAACAGTTCCTGACCAGTCTTTCCTGACAAAACGTTATTGTGCGTCTTCTCACTAAGTAAAAAACTAAATTAGCAGACATTTTGTGTTAACATGTAATTGTTCCTAGTGATCTTTTACAGTGAAAAGCACGTCCTCCTGTTGGCATCTTAATTTTTTGTCTCATGTTACTTTGGGTTATTACAGATTGCGGATTTCATTTAGCTACACATCATGACGTTCTTTATTGTAGAAATAAAGTAATTTTATTTATTTCAAATTAGAATAATAGATATTAGGAGAAAGATGAGTATGTTTAATTGACTCAAAATGCAGTCAGAGTTTCAATATCTTTTTGTTTTCGTTCTTCTGTTCGTTTAATTTTTTCACATAATCTAGGCATGAAACAGTCTTTCCAATGAGTTCATTTTTACAACTGGTTTTGTTTTTCCTTACAGGTATTCGTAGCCTGTGTCTCCTCTAAGTACCATCTGGTTCCAGACTGTAAACGACAAGTGAACTTGGCCGAGGTCCTTAATAAACCAATTTTGTTTATTCTCCTGGAACAAGGAATGACGTGGCCTACGACCGACTCAAAGAAAAGAGTGATTAAACATACATATATAAAATCATGTGATACCTGGAAAAATGAAATTATTTTAGAAATTGTTAGCAAAATTCGGGTCCATTTGTCATCATGGTATGGAGAGGGTGAGCAAGCTCATAAAAATGAAAATGAACCCGAAAGTGGTATACCTTTGTCAGAGTCTCCGATGGATCCTTCAAGCATACCGAAAATGGCAACGAACAGTATTGAGGCTGAGGAAAATCTGAATAAGTTGAGGAATGAGTCTACATCTGTCGTCATTCAATTTAAAACCTCCCCGGTGTACGTTAAACATGCAAGTACTCCAGGGAGTAGCCGATCATTGCCAGAGCGTTACCGAAGTCTTCGTAGCCAACTACATGGTCGTGCTGACTCCGATCAAGGCATTTCGTTGGGGAATAAGCATAAAAGAAGGTCAGCGGTCTGCATTTTACTGTAACGTACATCATGACTATTAACCACTTGCAATTGATCTACAGGTTAATGCACTATACCATTGCTATTTGTTTATAAGAATAGATCTAATCCTTTCAACATTTTCGAAGAAGTGAAAGTAGCCTGCCTTACAACGGGGAATATAAAGGCTACAAACCTTTTTTGCCATGTCATTTTTTGTCTTGTCATTTTACAAGTAACACCAAAGCCGTAGAAGCTGAATATCCCAAAAGGACACAGATGGATGCTTAATTATTTTAATTTTTCGTCTTCAATCTATTCTTGCTCCTTAAATATATTTGAGACATGAAGATATGAATATATGTATATATGAAAATCATCCAAAAATGTACATTAGGTCCTTTTTTACATTAAACACTTAATTTTGGTGAGGACCTCTTTCTGTGTATGTTTTAAGTAAATCAATGTCAAAAACAATACCTTCATGACGCCCCCTTTGGTATGTCTTTATAGTAGGATCGTATTTAAAACGCATGTTATAGATATTTGTACGTGAAAAAGTGGGTGACATGGTGACATATTGAGGTGCATCATTAAGATACATTAATAAGACTCGAAACTGTTGCACAACACCCTTTACTACATGCTTTATTTAATAAAAACTTGTCATATGTCATACATAGTAAAGATACGATACATATATATATATATATATAACAATTTCTTCAGTTTCTATACATATACACACACACACACACACATATATATATATTTATATTATATATTTATATATATTTATATATATATTTATATTTATATATACATATATATATATATATATATATATATAAGCGATGAAAAATAGTGAGTTACACAAAGATGACATCATAAGAGCACAAATTTTCAATACAGAGAAAACAGTGTATATTTCAGGCACGCCTGTGCCTTTCTTCAGCACCAACAGTGAAGTGAAAATAATATAATGGAGACCTAGTACACTGTACTCAATGGTATACTAATTGCAAAAGCTCATAGTCACGCTTCACCACGAGTGGCAAACGGAAAATCACTCAAAACACCCAAATCCAAGTTTATACCATTGATATGGGTTTTAAGCCTCATAATCCACTTACTCTCGGACCTTAGTCTATTGTTGAGAGTGGGGTAATTAGAGCCTAACAGGACAAACTTGAGATTGGAGAGGTTGTGATTACATTGATTGAAGTGTTTGGCTACTGGATAACTGATGGCCTTATCTTTTACTGTCTTTTTGTGGTTGTTGAATCTGAACCTGAACTTTGAACCTGTTTGACCAATGTAATTACCATACACACACTTATTACAAAAAATCAAATACACGACGTTGGGGGTATCGCAATTGAAAGGACCGGGGCGGATGCGGGCATTGGTACCGGGAGGGGTGAAACAGGGGTCAGTGATCAGAAAACTACATACTTGACATCTAGGCTTTCCGCATTTCCGGTTGCCCGTGTCGGACCTACTGGGAAGCCTAGAAGAGGTAATTATGGATTTAAGGTTGGGAGGTTGCCAACGGGACATGAGAGGGGGGTCTTTGAACAGATCGTGAATTGAACTGTCCGATTTAAGAATTTCAAAGTCTTGACGTAGCACTTTGAGTAACTTGTCAGTTCGACTGGAATAATCCACAACTAAAGGAATACGAGAGTAAGTGGCTTTCGGTTTTTCAAGAAGAAGGTCTTCCCGACATAGAGCAGAAGCCTTTAAAATTCCCCTTTTAATAATGGAAAAGGGGTACCCGTTATGCAGGAAATGACCAACAAGATTTGAAATATGTTTATTGTACTCAGATTCGGAAGAACAGATACGTTTGATTCTGATGCACTGGGAGTACACAATGGCTATCTTAAGGCTGTATGGGTGGGAACTCTCAAAACTGAGATAATTATGAGTATCAGTGGGCTTGCAGTAAAGCGTGGTGACAAAATTATCGTTACGCAGTCCAACTAGTACGTCTAGGAAGGGGATTTCAGTATCGGAGAACTCCGAGGTGAATTTGATGGTAGGGTGAACATCGTTACAGGCTGTTAAGAAATGACGGAGCGCATCTACTCCGTGAATCCAAGTGAAGAAAATGTCATCGATACATCTACAATAATTAAAGGGCTTCAAAGGGCTATTAGAGAGGATTCTTTCCTATAAGTCAGCCATGAAAATAATGGCATAACTGGGTTCCATTTTGCTGCCCATTGCCGTACCCCTCGTTTGTAAATAAAATTGTTCATTGAAAACAAAGTGATTGTGGGTGAGAACAAACTCAACAATGCAAGCAAATTCTTTAATAAACTGGGTGGAAAAACCATTTCTAGCCAGGAACTCTTTGCAGGCCAATACCACTTCCTTGTGGGGAATATTAGAGTAGAGAGCACTCACATCCATGGTAACTAAAAGGGAACCTGGGGGACAGGACCCAATGGCTTGGAGTTTCCGAAGGAAATGAGCAGTATACTTTACATAACTGCCTGGTGAGGGCAGTAAAGGATTAAGGACACTGTCAATATAACAGAGAGGTGTTCCGTAAGGGTTCCTATGCAGGAGACAATGGGTCTACCTGGAAGGAAAATGTCAAGAAATTTGGCTAATTCAAACAACTTAGGGTGTACTTAAATTATGTATATAGGGGTTATATAGGGGTACTTAAATTATGTATATGTGTACTTAAATTATGTGTATATATATATATATATATATATATATATATATATATATATATATATATATATATATATATATATATATATATATAAATCATTGGTAAAGCTGGAAAATCTGGCTGAGGTGAAAAAACGATGTTGACTCCACCGGGATTCGAACTCGGGACCTCCCGCTTTCTAGTGTGCGGACGCTCTAACCACTGAGTCATGAAGCCAAGTTGGTTTGGCCTTTGTTCAAATAACAGATGAAGCAACTCGCAATTCACCTCCTGAGCAGGCGCCTAATTTTTGGAACAGCACTAGTTCTCGTTTGACGCAAGCCCTAACCAAAGATCAAAGTTGATGCCATCCAGCTGAACACAATTGTTTATTCGCCAGCGGATCTCCGAAGAGATACAGGAACCTGTGAAAGCACAGATGAAGTGAAAATAAACGCTGACGACAACTGCGTGGAATATATAAATCAAATTGGTAAAGCTGGAAAATCTGGCTGAGGTGAAAAAACGATGTTGACTCCACCGGGATTCGAACTCGGGACCTCCCGCTTTCTAGTGCGGACGCTCTAACCACTGAGCCATGAAGCCAAGTTGGTTTGGCCTTTGTTCAAATAACAGATGAAGCAACTCGCAATTCACCTCCTGAACAGGCGCCTAATTTTTGGAACAGCACTAGTTCTCGTTTGACGCAAGCCCTAACCAAAGATCAAAGTTGATGCCATCCAGCTGAACACAATTGTTTATTCGCCAGCGGATCTCCGAAGAGATACAGGAACCTGTGAAAGCACAGATGAAGTGAAAATAAACGCTGACGACAACTGCGTGGAATATATAAATCAAATTGGTAAAGCTGGAAAATCTGGCTGAGGTGAAAAAACGATGTTGACTCCACCGGGATTCGAACTCGGGACCTCCCGCTTTCTATATATATATATCTATATCTATATATATATATATATATATATATATACACACATATATATATATATATATATATATATATATATATATATATATCTATATCTATATATATATATATATATATATATATACACACATATATATACTAACATAAAAGTTCGGTTGACAGTGCTCGATTCTTAAGAAGAGCTATGTTTGGTAATAAAGGATAGAGTTTCCATGTAAGGCAGACAGACTGTTTCGTACACGGTAAGTGCACTCCTCGGTGCCTAAAATAAAAATGCGTACACCGACTTCATGTTTTAGGTCACTGCGCTTAATAAATGATTGTTTTGGTGTCTACATTTTGTCATTATTTCGTTTCTTTTGCTCAGGGTGCATAGATCCGGCTTTAATAGGATAAAGTATTTCTCGGCTATGCACAGGTTACATCTTTTTGTTGCGGGGTTGTTTGGGTTAGCTTTCGTGATAATCCTCCATTTGACGCTGAAGTCTTTTTTGGCATTCTTCAAATCCCAGATGTGTTTGCTTAATTCTGTTGCTGATTTCTTTTTTTCGTTGTTAAATGAGGTTTTGTGATTGCTATGTCTCTTTTGGAATTCGGTTGTCGTGAGGCTTATGTATGTTTCTTTTTTATTTTCAATCACTTCAGTCTGGTATATAATTTCTGACTGTAGGCATTCTCTGTTGAGGGGACAATATTGTTTAATTCTGCAGTTCCATTTCTTTACTTCTTCTTCTTCTTTCTCTTCCTTTTGTTCCTCCTGGTTTTGATGTTCGGCGGCGGAAATCTACCGATAGTATGTTCTGTCCATGTTTAGGAAGTCCCTCAGTTACATGCAGCTGTATGATGTATTGATGGTGTTTCTGTTGCATATTTTATGAAGGGGGTGGTCCTTGGGGAAACATTTGTTGACAATCTGTAAGACTTTTTGGCCGATATTTGTTTTTAATGTTTTGTCGTATGGCGGGTTGTACCATGTTGTATTTCTCTGTCTATTTCTTTTTTGCCCTTTCGTTTTATGTTCGTATTTAAAGTTGTAGTCATATCCGCTATCGTTTAGTGCCTTCTGGTGGATGTGTTTAGCTTCGTTGAATTCTTTTTCTAATGAGGATATTTCTGACAGGCGTCTGTCAATGCCTTTTGGTATATTTTTCAGTACATAAGAGGGGTGGTTTGACTTAATGTTTACGTAGATTGAGGTGTTGTTTGGCTTGAGGGATGGTCTGTGACTTGATGTGGTCAGGTCTAGGGTAACGTCAAGGTAATTAACAATTTTCTCGTTAGCTTCTGCTGTTATTCTGAGGTTGTTATCCTTGAAGGTTTAACAGATGTCTTTCTTTATGTTTTCGATTTCTTTTGGAGTACCATTGAATTTGCCGAGTCCATCGTCTATGTAGAGGCCGATGTTATTCCCGTATTTGATTTGGAGGGTGGACAGTATGTAGCAGATCCCTAGCTCGCAGCATTCTGCCCCATCTAGGCTTCCCACTATCAGTTAGATGATCCTATTTAATTAGCCCACAGTTTACCTGGCAATGAGTACACAGCTTTGCGGCCCCAGTTTATCACAGAACAGCCCATTGTCTTGTTAAGAACAACCTGTGGTAAGAGAACTTCCTCCGTGGACACTAGACAGTTTAAAAGTTTATTCACACTTCACGAGTTTTGTAAATGGAGATGCTGGTGTGCCCAGGCGGGCGGGATCAAAGAGCTGTTGTCTAGTACTGTGGTATCTGACTCAGTAATATTTACTTCAAAAGACAGTCTGTCGGCGGTATTTGCTTGAGAATTCCACACCGGGCTTAACCCGTAATGCACTACACTTACTTAAACGGGCAGCTAGGGTGATGGTGACACGCCCCCACTCCGCCGAGCCAAAAAGTGTAATCAAGGACACTCCTGCGCCCAAAGAAGAACTTTTAAGGTACGTAGAAACCGGGACTAAGAAGCAAAAGGAACATAAAAAACCAAACAAAACCAATCTCCCAATTTTGCACAAATAATATACAAACCATGCAATAAGGAACAATCTTTGTAATAAGTAAGATTCAGAGTCTGTCACTGCAGCCAATCCCAAATCCCCAAACTCCAAAATAACTCCCGAGTCCAACAACCAAAAACCTACTCAAAACAAAATTTACACCCGGTCCACAATGACAACCCCGCCTTTGGCAACAACAAGCAAAATACCCTGGGCAAAGACAAGTGCACCTTGTCTAAGGGTGATCCGTTGACAGTTGTGGCAAAGGGCAACCCCACGTTTAAACAAATTCCATCTTTAAAAAAATCCATAACCGGATCTAAGATGAGCTTTTTGCGTTCTAGTTCCAAATACCAAACAAAAACGGCAACTGTCAGAAAAAAGACAGAACATGATGTACAACTTTTGTAAATTACAAAACGAACAACTGTTTACACGAGTGGGAAGGTGGGGGTAACACTCTCTGTCGCAAAGAAGCACCCAGTGATCACATCAGCATGACCACACGCACGTTTCTGGAAATCAAGGATGCGGTAGTTACTTGAGATGAACAGGTTTTTTTTATTTAACCCATGAATAATTGCTTTACTTTGATAAAATTAATCTGTTAAAAAACAACACGTTACACTTTGTTAGCACTTGAACGTGTTAATGGCTAATGTTTGTACAATGTATAGGACTCGTTGCTTAATTAAGACATTGAGGCGTCGTTATCGGTGAGTCAATTAACACGTTGCCTGCGTTATTGACGTGAACACATGAATGTGCTATCGCATGGTTTATAACACTACCTGAAGTTGGGAACATTTGCTCTTCAACGTGTTAATCGATATCTTTGATGCGTTAGAGTGTTACATTAATAAATTACTTTTTCTTAATTCCTCCCGACTCTCTGGCGAAGAGCCGTTCGGCGAAAGAAAAATGTACTCCCGAAGGAGTTCTGCTTTCTAAGGAAGCTTCGATCACTAAAGGACAACACTTAACGGACCAATCTCACGGCCATCAGAATAACCCCTATACATTCCTTTTTACGTGCTAAAAACGGACTCGGCAAGGCCATAGCTAAACGAATAACATATGTCCGAGAACCCCCAAAACTGAACACTAAGAACACCCTCGCAAACGAAACAAAAACCACCAACACCTCAAAACAGAAACGTACTAACCCAGACAAATAGTTGCAGTGTACAAGGATAAGCTAGTTTTTCTCTCTGTTTTCATTGGGAGGCGAGCCCACTGGCCCACCCCTTAAAATCACTTTTACGATGTATACAGTATTCAACTCATAAAAGAACACCATCGAAATAAACTATTAACTCGTTTAAGTTAATTGAGTGTTAATTAGGTGTTTATTCTGCAGTTAAATGTCGTTGAAAATTGTTAAGTGAACAACTTACCAATGAAAAGTAACTATGTGCTTTTTACGTGCTAAAAACGGACACGACCAGTCCAGCGGAAGGACTACTTCATATGGACAGCAACCAACAAAACCAAACATCAACTTCCTTACAAGCAAAACAGCCCCGCTCACCACCATCCCGTTAACCAGACCCAATCCCTCGACCAGCGAGGCCACTCTAGCTCATGTACGGTTTCGGTAACTTCAAACTATGGTACGCTAATGTACGGAAGCCGTGAATAGCGCGGCAGAGAGAAAACGCAATTCGATTTTCTGTACCATGAATTCCAACAAAACAGAAAATGGTGTACTTCAATATCGTCTTGTTATAGCATGTGACGTATTGAGCATCCTCAAAATAAATGGAGGAGTCTCAATGATACTAGAAAACAGGACCTTTCAGACAAGAATAATGTTATTGGTTCCGTTTCATCTACCGTTTATAGAACAAACAGGAAAATCATGAGAAACACAGGTAAAAAATTTTCGTGGTATTTAGTGTGAAGAGCACGGGACTCAAAGGTTTATAAAAACTTTTCCAGGTAACGGAAACGAGCAATGTATTCGAAAAAGGGTTTAAATATCCTTTTTGCTCGAGTACGGTAGTCATTTTTCGAGAGCCATCATGCTTATAGCAGATTGGGCCTCATAGCTTTGCAAATAAGCGACCTACAAACGGTCCAGCGGCCTTCTAGGCATCATCACTCAAATAGTTTAAGAAATATACCAACCAATAAGGACTGTTACAAATATATTTTCTTTCCTCGGACCTTCAAAGACTGTAACTTACTCCCCATCTCGAGGAGACCAAGCAGTTTAAGAACGGAGCCTTAAGGATCCTCAGACGGGACGACTAACCACATGCGCACACTCAACCCTGCAAATTTGACTCCACTAGGAGAGTTTTGCAGCATTCATCCAGATCCCAGATCCACTCTATTCCTTGCAAAAGAAGGTAAAGTTTATTCATTTTAAAGAGCCCCAGAGAGAAAATCTACTTACCCTATAGAGCTGGCGCCCTAATGCCCCGGGAGTTGTAGAATATGGTGTACGGTTTTTCCCACCTGTCGTAAGAGGCGGCTAAAGGGAAACCAAAATGAACTTGAACCGTACTGAAGAAAAAATAAGATAGGCTATCTTTGTCAAAAAAAGACTCCTAGTTGCTCCAAGGTTGCAAAATGTTAAACACGTTATGGTCTATGTAAAATGTAACACGGGCAGATTTCTTCTAAAATCTTTTGTTGCTCTCTAAAATTGGAGTAACTTATTTGACCTCGAAACGTCACAGCAGTGGAGCATTGCATACTTTTTATTTGAGGTTAACAATACAAAGAAAAAGTGCCTTGATTTTCTGAAGCTTTTGAAAATTGTTACCGGAATGTCCTTTTAATTCTCATCTAACTAAGTAACTAAACAACTAAATATAACCAAGGTCTGACAGTTTTCTGCAATTACGATAGATTGATTATTTTAGGGATTAATTTGGAGGTTGTTGGGGCATGCACTCTCCTGGTTGAGAAAGTAACGGAAAAAAAAAATGAAAATAAACTCTGTCACAGAAGAAAAATCATGTACCTCAATCATAAGAGCTCTAATTTGCTAATAACGTGACCCGTAATTATCATCATACATTTGGCCTAATCGGAGCATATTTTAAAAGCATTCCATATTCGTTAGTTTTCAAATAAATGAGAGACGTATATAGGTATAGTGCGTTAGGTGCAACCTTACATTCATTATGGCTGACAAGTAATTCAATAAATAAACAAGCATGTGTCCGTGGCGTCAAAGTTCCAGCTCCCCCCATCTCGAAGAAACATAAAAAAAGGAAAAACAAGAAAGGGAACAGAAAGAAAGTACTAATGAAAATTTGGAAAAGAGAAACATGTATGGTTAAAATTTCCGAGGAAGACCACTTAAAAATCACCACAAAACTTTAATATTGGACCAAAATTTAAAATTATTCATTGATTTTACCCAATGTAATGTTAATTTTGACCCCTATTTCCTGGTTATTTTAACCAGAGAAAGGTAGACTAATCTGTAACCACCATATTGGTTTAACCTAGCCAATGTGTTTCTAGAGTGCACCGACACACAGCTAAATTTATCAGACAACGAGTGTTCGATAAAGGTTTCTGTCGGTGTGACGTCACAAATTAATTAGCATATCATTTCCGCAGTCCCCTGATACAAATAATCTATTACACAACTTCTTAAATTTTAAGTTCTTTCGCATGAGAGATTTTGAAGATATTTACTAAAACTAAAACGAATGGGATCATACTTAATCTGAACCGAATTCATTGTAGTGAGGCCGCGGCTTTATCCTTTTATTTTCCTTCCCATTTTCCTTGTTCTGCTTTCCTCATCGCTTCTCCTTATTTTTCTTTTTTCCTCTTCCTTCCCTTTCTCTTCCCATTCTTTCAGTCTTTTCTCTTGCTGTCATTCACCAAACCTCCCGACAGCTCTAGGTCCTGGATTATACGCCTTTCAGTTTTTGATTTTAGGAACCTGACAGGGCAGTACTTTAATGTATCTACGGTAATCTTCCACACAGCACAAAGTTTCTACCTTTCTAATTACAAGACTGAATACCCGTTAAGAACGAAGTGAAATTCAAAACCTGAAATAAGGAGCTGCATACGTAGTATCAGATTCTACCGTCTACCTATTTTATTATACACTAAGTGCACACAGAAGTTGAAACATAACTGTACTCTACTGTAAATCTTACCGTCTTTCGTCACAAACTTGCCTAAGACCATTTCAAAAATGCACAGTCCAAATACAAAGATCTTAAAATAGCACCATACACAAAAACTTGTCAGTATATCAGATAGTTATTGTTAGCAAATGACCCTCGATAAAGGGGTAAATGAGCGAAAAGGTGGGTTTAGGTGATACTTCGCACGCTTTCATTACATGCTTTAATTTTTGGAGCCATTGAGACGTGGTGTTCTCGCATTTAGCTACCAAAACCAAAACCACTCCTTTATTTTCATGTTGTTATAGACAAAAACGGGTACTAATGCAATGTTCTTGTCTAAACGACTCTGTTTTCTAACAGCATTGAGACTCGGCCATTAATACTGAGGATGTATGCGGTACATTACAAGCGTTAACGAGAAGTACGCCCTCTTCTTTTTGTTGGATTTATGGTACAGAGAAATCGATTTGCGTTTTCTCCCGTCCGCACCGTTCTCGGCTTCCGTACTAATGTGTAAAAGACTCCCCTTTTCCACAGTCCTCTGTACCTTTTGGCCCGGGTTCTAGTCCCAGGTAGAGTCAATAACGTAAATTGTCAGAGGGCCGTGAGGTTGGTCACGTTTTGTCCTGAGTGGACGTAATAGCTTCTTCGGGAAGAAATGAAAGTTTTGGTTTCGCCAAACGGCCCTTTGCCAGAGGGTGGGGGCTTTAGAAAAAATCATACCAAACACCCTAAAAATAGAACCTACTGCCGTTGCGCTTGATGCCCCGCATAAGCAATGGAGTAGGGAAAACAAGCCAGTGACCCACAACTGAAAAAAGGCCGTGGCCAGCACCACTTGAACCAATAGTTTAGAAACTGGGCCGCGAAACTCTGACTGACCGACCGACCGACCGACCGACCGACCGACCGTCCGACCGACCGACCGTCCGACTGAGTGACTAACTAACTATTGTTCATGTAATCCTTTGTCAAAAATTGTTTCACTATTTTTGTCGCCTGGCTTAAAATTTACTTTTAAAAACATCAACAGTTACTTCTCTAAAGGGCTTAACTCTGAAGAAATACTGCAACCTAAATGCTTCTTATATTAAAAGCAGGTCCCTTTACCAGAAACTTATTTCCCTCATTTAACTATACTGCAGTACTATTTTGGCGGGATCAAGCCAGTAGCCTACTTGTTACACAAATGGTACTTTCAGAAATGAGCAATAAGACATTTCTCATTCTCTCAAGCTCTCAAGATAATACGAATGACATATTCAAGCCTCTAAAACTATTTAAATTAGTGACCTACTCAACACAAAATAAGGCTGGGCTTGTCAACCGTTCTCCACAGAAACTGCCCCCTAATTCTTTGAAAGCTCCTTTTACGTGTAATTGTACAAAACCCAAAGACAAGCAGACCACCTGTACGTTCGGAGTTACCACAACAAACTGCATAAGCGGAGTCTCCATTACAATCTGGAATACTTTTCCTCAAACACTATAGGCCAAGTCTTTGTTAGCATCCTTCAAAAAGAAAACTTGAAAGGTGCCCATGATTCTTTACCACTTTTTCAGCATATTTTTTGATCTATTAGGGTCCATGGATGTGTAACCGGGATTGGGTCAGGTCTTAGGATGCATGGAATGGGAGGGGGCGGCAAGGTGGTTTTTTCTGAGTCGGGGGTTCTCGACTACGCCAGGTGTAGTACTGTGTTATATTAGTTTATTTTCCTCCTATATAACTGTCTTTTTTGCTTCTCAAAGGGAGTGACACTTCACTTCCTTAGGGTTTCTATGTACACTTCCTATCACACAATTCTGTTATTTATCTGCTACTATTATTTGTAAATTTCTGTGTTGTGATAAATCAAATAAATTAAATGAAACAATTCGCGCACGAATATAGTGTGAAAACTATCATATACGAGTATGGTGTTTTTTATTTTCTACATCCAACGAAATAAAACGGAAAGGATGATGAACAATATTTAGCAGGAAAAATCAGCAAAATTACTTTCGTCATTGAAGGCGAAACGACGGGGACTGATTTCCTTTGTGATCACACTGCTTTAAATCAATTTTGGATAAACAACTGGACACAGTTCCATTGAGAAGAAACTGTAGCAATTTCGTTTGGAATGCATCTCTGAAGTGGCTCTGCAACACACCGTTACCAAAATCAATAAATCAATGTGAAATTATTTTAACTTATGCGTGGATTGACCTGTGCTCCTTGTATTATTGATGTGCACCCTCTGACGTCTCACACACTTAAAAAGTTATCACTTCTCCAATAAATTACGAAAGTACGTTGCTCCTGTAACCGTTGAAAAACTGCTTGTTTCGTTGCTAGACTGGTTCTTGATCGTATCGGGGGAAGACTATAATGAAGGCTCTTTAAATGACGACTTTCTGCATGCAGTAATATCCCCATGTTTTTCCTTTTTTGAATAACAAGAACATTCAATAGTAAACAACTCTAATACCATACGCGGAGGAGATTTGGGGTGGGGGGACCCGTAACCCTTTCCACAAAAGTTGAGCTTTTCAGAATTCATTAGGACCTATACCAACTAAAATAGGGCCTTTACTGATGTGCCATTTTTTAAATGCACTTCCCTTAATCCCCCCTGTTCAAATTGTTCTTCCAAGCCCGGGAAGTGCTTTTCCTTCTGCCAATGGTGCGCGCTTTGTTTAATCTTTCGGGAAGAATGGCAAAAAAGTGACTGACAAATTTGTGCCAACAAGCTCATGGAATGCCACTTCCAGCTGTCAGAGGTTGCGATATCCAAAATTTTCTGAACGCTCTTGGACAATTGATGGTAGCGCTCCGGCGTTTAGATCGTCTCTCAGGCAATACCATTCCCAGTTGTGTGAGGCTTGAGAGTTTTCCACATTTTCTGTACGCCCTTTGCAAACAGATGGTGGCACTCTACTGGAGGAACCAATGGGTAGGACTACAAAATAAGGACTGCAGAGGTTGTGCTTACAACCGTGGGAATGTTATTTCTTTCTTTCGGAGGTGTCACGATTTTCAAAATTTTGTTTACGCTCGTAAACAAATGATAGTGGCGATCCCCTTACACAGTATCCCGGGCAGAATGGCAAATTATTAACTCCTCAGATTCTGCTTACAAGCTTTTGGAATGCTATTTCTGGCTATCTGAGTGGCAGGGGCAGGGATTTTTCAAATTTTCTCTGCTCTCCCCGCCAACTGCTGTTTGGGCTCTTGTAACAGTTTCATGTTCTCATGTGTTAAAGAATGTAGGAACTGTTTAAACAGTACATTTATGCCTCCATAAATTACATTGTTATATGGGTGAAATAAATGTAAATTTTATTACAACATCCACATATCTATGTTTCAGTAAAGTGTTCACTACCAACAAGACAGAGCATGAAACACCGTGGGGCAACCACTGAATAATGTTAAGGACTCAATATTTTAAACTTAAATTATGTGTTTTGTTTATTAATAAAAGGTGGATCAATTATATTTACCATTCTTTTTAAAAAATCATAAGTGAGGAATTTTTTAGTGTTTTGGTCGAGACTTTCCTGCTTGAAAGCTTTGTTCAATAACAGCGAATATACTTTAAATTGGATTCAACCTCAGCAGATATATTTTACAATGAGATGTTTTATTAACGTCAGATTGTGAGACATTTTGTTGAAAGCTAATCTTTAATTATAACCAAAACTAGAGAGGAGACACATTACTCTTCTAATACTTTCCAATTAGGAAAAAAAGGAGTCGAGAAACGACGCTGAATATAATGTGACCTCACTGGCAGTTCACTTGTAGTCGTCTATTTCATTTCCCAGTCACAACTGAAACAGTTTCAGTTAGCTTGACAAGATTTCGTGTCTTTGATTAAGGGAAACTTCAATAGTAAATACTACGTTTACAAATTTTTCGTAGAGTAATCAGCATAAACTCTATGGAATAATCCTAGATATTCAGTAATTTAATTCGCAAACACTTTTCAACCTATTTTAATGTGACCATACAATTGTTACAGATAAAATTGATAATATGACTGCACTTAGGACCATCTTCTTTGGCTGCAAGGAAACATATAGTTACAAGCAATTTTCTTAAATGATATTTTAATAGTGAGCTTATATAACACCTGAAACAAACTTTGCCGTATACTATCCTGCATGTCATAGCTTCTGTATACCCAAATTTACTTGCACTTTTCGGTGGATACTTTTCACTTTTAAATATATAAAATTTCCATTTGTGTTTCATAGTGAACATTTGGGTATATTAATTTCAATTTGTGCAAATAAATGCACAAATTGATGATATATAACACCATGCATGTACTACACATCTATCGGACGTTCCAACAGTACTATGTTAGAATTGCCACCTCGCTAAGATCTGTAAAATTTATGAGCGCTTGCTCTGAGACTGAGACAGGTGGTACTGTACGAGCTATCTGAGACTGAAATCAAACCGTTGCTCCATATAACCATTTTTTAGGTCAGCCGTCGGCATGAATGAGGAGGACAGGACATGAAGTGACACTCGTATAGGCGGCCGAACTGTTATGTGACTATCTTTGTACGATTTGCACGTCTACTTAGGCCTGCGTAAATTAAATACTGAGTTTGTCTCTTCTTAACGAAGTACCTTCCGGGTCAAATAAAGTATAGAGACACCTACCTCACATATCAGTGACAAATCATGTTCGAGCTTGTCTGTTTTTTCGGTTTTTTATTTTGTCAAATTTTTTGGGTAAAAATAACGTATCGGGAGTATCGAAAGTCCCAGTTAGCATATCAAAACTTAAACAAGGCCAAATGTCTATTCACAAGTCAGTGCCCCATCCAAGAAACTTCACATTAAAGGATCATCACTTGATTAAACAATCCTCGACTGCATGGTCAGACCGTGGGGAGAGCATCCGACTTGACGTCGACAGGTCTGGTACTCGAAATCTGGCTTGGTCACACCGAAGGTTTTAAAAATGGAACTTACTGCCATTGTGCTCGGCATAGGCAAAGGGTAGGGAAAACGAACCAGTGAGCCACAAATAGAGAAAAGGCTGTAGCCGGCCCGATTGGTTAGAATCTCGACGGTAAGACTCCATTCGTCTTACTGGAGAAAATGTTTCCGGTTGAAGAGTTAACTATCACTTATATTCTCACTCGCCTGATGTATTCGTACTATTTAATGTATTCAATTCTGTTTGTTCTGAGACTTAAACATTGAACTGAAGAATGGATTTGCCTCTTGTACTCTTGTACTTTTGTCGAGTATTGTAGCTATGTGCACTTGTGGACTCCCTCATTTTCTTGTGAATGCTTTACAAAAATATCATACGAACGAAAAGTTAATATTGAACATTGTAAGAAAATATCATGCTTGAAAAAAAAAAAACTAAATCACGACTGTTACAAATGTCAACTCATTTGTCAGACTATTGTTTCAAACGATGACAGCGCGGCTCAAAAAACAAGCCATGTGGGAACCTCGGTGGGAACGGACCGAAATATGAAACTTGATATAAGTTTTCCTCGTTATTTAGATCACAGAGAACAAAACAATCTCGCATGAATTACTTTTCAGGAAATTACATTTAATACTGAATATGTTTAGAGCCTAGTAAAACATGATAAGTCTCAGTTTATTTATGATATTCCAAATTACATACAGTATGTTTTTAGACAATGTGCCTTGAAAATCAATGTACTGAACAACTTTGCGACATGCTTGTAATGGCAATATGAGATCAAGAGGTGTACCTGCAACTTTACAAAATTGTTTGATTCTGTAATTTGATGTTATTTTTATAGAGAAACATTGAATTATGGAAGCAATAAGTTGGGTTCAAAAACGCGTAATGTTGTTTAAAGAAATAATATGTAAATGACATGTAAGGAAAACGTTGTATCAAGACAACCAAAGTAATCTGTAGATTGACAAAATACATTCTCGAGTTTGGTCTTCATTGCTCCTTTCAAAGTTTTCCACACCTTTTTTCAGGGGTGGTTCCTGAGATTTTAATGGGGTGTTACTAAAGGGGTTCCTGTAAAAGGGTGCCCGTAGTCTCTCGGGGAACAGATCTTATGGTAACCTGTGATGAATACAATGGTTTTCACGTAGACTTGATCAATACATGTATTAGAGAATAAATACAGAGCACATGCTAAATCAAACCAAATGAAACTCATTTGTAATATTTAAACCGTTCAGTTTGACGATTGAAGACACACCTTACACCAACTTGAAGTCATAATTTATTTAGAAATAAATTTCAGGGGCGGGTTTACGAGCCTTGGGTCCCACCCCCAGCCAGAACAGGTAAATATTTTTTACTTCATGAAACAAAATTTAGGCCCTACTCCAACTTACCTCGGCCTATGGGATATGTCATTGCTTTATGACACTGCCTCCCTTTGTATTCCTTGATTTTTACTTTCCTCTTTCGAAAACCCCACTACAGTTCGTTAAGCAAATTTCGAATCATTTTGCCCTATTTCATTCTTTTTGTCGATTTTTTCTTACTAACGATGCATGCCGACATATGGCGGGGCAGTGCTCAAATAGTCTTTTAGGCATAGGCGTACGAGGCGGAAGGACAAGGGTACCTCACCGGACGACAATTGCAGCCAGGCAGACAGTAGTACCGCTCTTGTGAGGACACTTCAAAAGGCGGCGAAATATACATCGTAAAAGCCGGATCCAACCGACTCATACATAAACCGCGGTCCTCGGTCCTCCTCCTACGAAGGAAGATCCCCGCGGAAAGAGAGAGAGAGAGAGAGAGAGAGAGAATACTTGAACGTGTGAGGGAGAGAGAGAGTGGGAGTGTGTGTGTTGTACCCCAAGGTTTCGCAGCATCTTAAATTTGTTAAAATTAGCACAGGAATGTAGAAAAATTAGGACAGCCACTTGAGTTTCAAATAATTTCTTCTCAGAAAATTTACATGAAAAATCAACAAAATTCCTTAAAATCCCTTCACATTCGGGCGGCGCAAAAAGCTATTATTCGTGAGTATTACTTTACAACACAATACACGAAATAGTCAAATATCCAAATTCTTTCAAACATTTGCCCGGAAAATTGAAAAGTATCACAGACAGGATAACATATTGACAAGAAATCAAACAGATAAAAAATCGCGACATATTTTGGAAGCTTGTCTCTTAAAAGAAACAATCATTTTTAGCCTGTTTTTGTCTTTGAATGGCGCGGAACATAATGCCCGAAATGGCAGATTGTTTTAATTCTGTTCAATGTTATAGTTTGAGGAGAAATTTCAATGATAACAAATATTTGGGCCACATTCGGAATTTTGGATAGCGTTTGAAAAAAAAAAAGTTTTCCACAGCCCCATTTCATACTACTGTCTTGCAAAAACTTTGCCCAAATTGGCGATATACTCGAGAGAAGGTTCAAAAAAATTCTGGGATGTTTTCAATTGGTAAAATATACATGCTGACAGACAAGAGGGCGTTCAGTTGCAATGTCTCCTTATTTGTCATCTATATTACCTATACAGCCAAAACTCGGGCACCGGTAAGGAAAATCGTGTTTTAGGTTTTTTCAATTACATAATGATACTGTCTAAGATTGTCTTCCCATAAATCTTCCTGAAAATTTATTTAAACTCATTTCGTAAAGCGATTTTTTTCAAAAGGTGTTACTAATAGAAGTAAAATCACAATTATATGGGGAGTTCGGGCAGTCACTTAGACAAGTTCATCAATCCAATATGTACTTAACTTAGCCAAGAGTCGCAAGGGAGTAAAATACATTAGAAAGTTTTCAATTCCGTTTGGTAGTTTTCCCCGAAAACATATAAGACCATATCATCCAATGGTAGCGGTACAATTTATCTGGCAATTTTCTGATCAAAAAGTTACTGCCTAGATCCTTCTAAGCCTTGGCAATGCCATTACCTGTTGTCTGAGGATTCCAATTTTTCAAACTTTTATGTAAGCTCCGTTGTAACCATTAATGGAGATCCGCCTAGATAGTCTTCCTAGCAGAATTGAAACATCATTTTTGCTTAGATACCCCTAATATGCCGGCAAATGCCATTTTCGACTGTCTGTGGGTTCCAATTTTTCCAAACTTGTTTGAATGCTTCGCGCCAACGAGTAGGGTGCTCAAATTAAATAGTCATCCTGGCTGATGTTAAAAGAAGGGTTTAAGTTCATTACAGGATTTGGTTTCTCAGAGGGGTACTTATTCTAAGCATTTTGGTGAAATTGAAATCCGATGTGTAGTTCTCAAGATATGAGCACCTTAAGTGTCACATTTTCAACAAAAAGTGAACTTGAAGCAAGCACATATGACATCATGTCCCCATATTAGTGAACAGTCTTTTGTTTTTCTTGAAACTTTAGAGTTGATTTTCTCCTCAAAAAACCCACATTATTAAAATGCAATTGCCTTAGTGCCATGAGAACTTTACAAAATTTGCATCCCCCACAGGGAGGTCCTATTCCAGTTAACTCCAATGTCAACACAACAGTCTAATAAAACAAAGCGAAACAAAGCATTCCTTGTCAATGTGAGGAAGTGATATAGGATCTGCTGCCCTCAAACTCAGTTTGAAACACAAAGCTACAGACTTCATTCACTGATATCGCGAGAACTACATGTCAGATTTGAATGGAACTTTCACCACACTTTGTAGTTTTGGTTCCTCTTTCACATATGAAAATTAAGTTTTTGCTTAAACCTTCCCTTTAAGTTTAAAGTGAACATTTTTCTGCAAACGAAAACAAAATAGTGACTGCTAAGATCCCTCTTATGAGCCTGGAAATGTCAAGCCGGCTGTTTGAGGGTTCCGAGTTTCAGAGTTCTCTAAACACTCCGCGCGTACCAGTGGTGGCCCTCCGCTTTGATAGTCTTTCTGGCTGAAATTGAAGTTTGGAGTAAACGTTTTTTGCAAAAAACCTCAAAATAGCGATAAATTATCCTCTTTTAAAGCGTGGGTAATGCCATTTTTTTCGACTGTCTTACGGGCGTTTTTCAAAATTTTCTACACGCCCTGCGCCAACCCCTGCGTGACCCTCCGCATAGGTAAATATACAGAATAACGTTTTTCGGGCAAAAAAAATTCCTCTGGTACCCTTACTGAATTGCTCCCGTATGCATATTCTTTCAGGCAACGCCATTCTTTGCTGTTTGAGGGGTTGCGAGTTTTTCAAATTGTCTGTGTATCCGCTTAAAATGACGGCAAGAGCTCCACTGGGATGGTCCTTCCTCCAGAATTACAAATTAACGACAGCTTGGGCTCTGCTTACAAGCCTGAGGAATGGCATTTTCGTGTGTTTGAAGGGTCACGATTTCTAAAAATTTCCAACGCTCCTCCTCAACTGATGGTGCCGTTCCGCGTTCATAATCTTTTTGACACTATTGCATTTTTCGGGCAGAGAATCTTCTGTTCCACCTAAATGCTCCGTCCGTACACCTATGCCTGTTTTAACCCTCTTGTGACCACATTCATGAACACAACTTCCAATACCTGAGACACATAAATATATATTTAAAATCATTGACATGTTAACTTTTTCACTAAGTGACAATTGTAAGTGCTAGTTTCAAAATGTGACATTATTACTACGTTAAATGTAGTCATTCCACGTAAAAAACACGTGAAAACGTGTTTAAAACCACGAAAAAACAAAAGTATTTACACCATTTTCATATCATCTCATTCTGAAGGTGTTCTGGAAGGGTTTGTAAAGTAAGGAAATTAACCAATGGTAGCTCTCCGCTTAGATAGACCTGCTGGCGTTCAACCCCCTCCCATATTTATCCTTTCCGCCACAACTGTCCTGCCCCCTTCTGGCAAATTTACTTACTTTAGTAATCTTTTAATTCTTTACTGCAGGTTTTAGAAAAGTATATCTTCATTCCTATCAAAGTCAATGAGGAATGCTGATTGTTCAGGTATCATATGTGAATAGAACACTCCAAATTAGGAGGTGAACCCATAATTTAAGAAAAAAATAAAAAAGAAACAGTGCAAAGTAGTATAGCCGCAGACGTTTTCAGCCAAGATACTACAAGCTAATACCAGTGAATGTTATCATCGGTGAGAGGGGGTGGCTCCGAAGTCCGTAGTCCAGTCCGCCGTCTAGCCGTAACCAGACCTTGTCCCCGGCCTGGAGATCAAGGATTACCGTTTGAGTAGATACACCTGTGTTATTATCGTTCAAATCTACAAAGTTCATCACTTGGGGTGTTTGGTTTTTAACGAGTTGAACCGAGGCAGATTTTCCTTGATCGGCTCGAATGCTGTGGAGAGAGATAAATACGTTTTACGATTAAAAGAGATTCTTTGCCTTGCTTTGTGAAACTTAATTAAGCTGTAAGAGTAAATCAAAAGATAATCAGACCTTTGTCTATACTTTTTCATACTTTGTACATGTAAGCCACCTGCACCCTTTTGTGGAATGTGAATTCATATTGGTACTCAAGCATTTTGCAGTTGAAGTTTTTTCATTTTCATCCCGTAAAGAGCAAACCTGAAAGAAGTTCTTCCGCACCTGTTGTCCATTTATGAAACTATAAACTACTCTCTGCATCCCAAGAGAGCCATCGAGATACATTATGAAGAAGAGGAAATTTTTTCCCACTCATATCTCTTACATGGAACTTAAATTAATTAAAAAACTGTAATAGAAAGTTACGTCCAAGTCAACAGTTCCATTTGCTGTCTCGTGCCATAAACATCAAAAAATGACTTTTATTAAACCTCTTACTTTAATGAATTGGGGAGTGTTTTATAATTAATTATGTTTACTTTACAGGGTGCGATAGCCTTCACCACGATGATTTGCCTGGAACTTAAATCCCACTCCTTCAGGCCAACATATCTCACGGGACTGATCAAACTACTTTAGTAAGAAAAAAATCTATCGAAACTGTTCAGACTATTCTTAAATTTTTTGGTGTTTCTCCACTGATTTCTTTACATAAAGAAAGCAAATAGTGTGCAGGAATGATATGCTTATCAATTTGTCAGACTTAATCAAGACTCAAAGCGAATTCTTCGACCCACCTAATCGGTTTGTGTATTAATCCTCGTTTCGAAAATCAATTTCCAACAAGCTGTGCACAATATGAACCTTATGTGGACGAGAATTTACTTCGCGGAGCCTGCTCCGTTTGCTCAGTTCCTGGTTAAGAATGATATATGACTGAAGAAGGACTATACCATACGGATTGCTACGTAGACAAAACGATGACTATATGAGACACAATTAATTTAAGCTGGAATCCTGGAGGCAAGGATATTTTCCAATCAGAGAATATTTATTGAAGCTTTACGCCTATGGTATATCTTGGTATATGTTTATTTTACATTTGAAATCTTCCTCGATGGGAATGTTGCTTTGTTTGACAACAGTTTTTACAATAGTTTGAGACCTCTTTCGTGCAATTGTTAACCCGTAACGTAGATAAAGATATGTTTCGAGTGTAGCTCATTTACTAGAATGATCTATCCCGTGTTACCTTTTGAAAAATTGATTTGGGCTGTATTCGACACCCTGTTCTGGAGCAAAAAGGCAGACCCGAATAGAGAACAGTGTTCTCCTACGGGGAGGGGGGGGGGGAGACTCAAGTTTGCGAACTGTTCTTCACCCCAAATCTCATACAACCTCGGTTGGAGGTCCTCAGTGGGAACGAACAAGAAAACCGGGAAGCATTCTTTTCTTAGAAGTGCTTAGAAATGTCAGGAAGGGCCTGAAGACAGACTTCGTAAAGTAAGAAAAGGTTAGGCGGAAGGAGTTTACCCCTCTAACCCTAAGCATATTTGTGGCGGGAAGAAAACAAAAAATGCTTTATTGCACAATGATCTCTGATTAACAATAAAGTCAAAACAGGGAGCTGTAAGGGACGGAGAAACATCGGCTTAATCTGTCAGACAAAATGTACTTGAAAATAATTAATTCCTCTTCAAGGACAGAAATTTGATTGACATTTCACTTTGTTTTTATTGTTGACTTTCCTACCAAATGATGACCTCCTTCTTTTCAAGTGCAGTAATCCTGTAACAAAGACCATTACCAAGATGCTGCTTTAAAAGATATCTGTCCAGCCTACACGTATGAAACGTTTTCACGGTTTTAGAACTGTCAGTCAATTTAAAGTAGCACAATTCCATTATTATTCTAATTTTTTCTTTTTAAAATGAATGAACCTGATTAAAAATCAAATGGAGACTTAATATCGATGATATTTCTAGCATTTCCGGATTGTTCCTGAAATGCCGATTAATGTATCTTTTCTTAAAATGTTTTGAAGAAATACACTGTACCCTTTTAAAAAGTGGCAGTTTGCGGCACTAGTGGAAATGAATTTTGCTTTCTTTGACGGCTGGTAATGTGATACTAATGGAGGAAAATCATCCTAAGAGCTCTTTCAGATGTAGCAGGCGACAAAAACAAATGCCTTCACTGACAAATCCCTGTTTTCAGGAATCAGACAATGCAAAACTTGAGTGGCGGCTACGCACATAGGATAAAGGAAGAGCATGCGTTGTTTCTCCTACCTTAACAGCTCCCTGATCAAAAGGTGCAGAGTAGATCAAATTACCTAACATGCAAAGAAAGTGTTCTTATAAGATATTATAGTTTTTATGCCCAAAGAATAAAAAAATACGACATATTAGTTGAGAAAATTGGAATAGTCTGACATGAGGAGGATCATGTTCCAAAGAAACCCAACTTTAACTTTCATTAACCTGACCTACACATGTGTTTAATTTCCATCGCGATTTTGAAGAATTTTTTGAGTCAAAATTGTCCCCTCCGGCATGTTTCGGCACGTTGTATTTGATAATTAGGCTTTAAGTTGTCGGATTCCTACTTGACCGTTGCCTTCTCCTTTGGATATGTCCTTTCACTATCTCTTTCTGAATCTGCCACAAATTTTACTGTTGACAAATAAATTTCTTGCCAAATGTCAGCACTCAGTTTCGGGTGAAGTTCTCATAAATTTAATCACTTACGGACTTAAGTAAATGTGAACTTTTGTAGCTAAAGCTAGGGAAGCGCTCAAAGTAAGTTGGAATACATCGTCAAGGGTCTCAAGAAGAATGGTGCTTGAGTAACATGCGAAATGTCCATCGTCCATCTCTCAGATAAATTCATACCTTAGGATACTATGAGAACCTCAGTGGACGAAGATCTACTGACTTCTATGTTCCGATTTTCTCGATCTGAACCGTCGGCAACTGTAACGGCAATCGAATGCTAAGGGTGATTACCATACTGGTAAGCACCATTTCTTATCAATGAGACTTATAGTTATTGAGAATCTTCTGTCCAACCCAAACCAGTCCAACGTCTGATCAAACTGAAAAAACAGTAGAAGCTGAAACTACGCTTTTAAATTGGGCCATTCCAAAAGTAAAAAACTCTGTGCAGAACTAAATTTTTCTCATTTTGAGTCTTCAAAACTATTAGAGTACGGTAACTTATTAATGTAATCACCGGTGTGGGTAACGGAACTGAAACCCTCCATTATTCATTCCTAGGCACTGAATACAAGAGGCAGAGGCAAATGGGTGAGTTTGGACGGACATTTTATTTTTTCTAAACAATTTACATTCCAATCAAAATAAAAATCTGCAATATGCTTTTATTCTAAAAAGAATACGTATCTCTTGTGATCCCCGTTCTAGTCTTTATGTTTACCTGAAAGTAAAGTAGTACGCTCCGGGACGGGGGCAAACGAACTCACTGGATTTCTCTTCCACCGAAAACGATTCTTCTGGTTCTCTGGAGAAGACCTTGTCAAACCTAATTGGCTGCGATGTCTCACGACCCTCAAGCTTACCAGTCATTGCTACGGAAAAGTGAACTGTAGGGGAAAGTAGAGAAAATTCCCTCTTACAACACAACCTAAAGATCCTAATCTTATCAGTGTGATCCTATTTTATGGCATATATTCGCAAGATTACTTCCCGTCGTCTACCTTTACTAATTTCGTTGCTTGGGTAATTTTTATTCAAAAGAATTTCCCTCATTAAAGACCAGCTCATGAGGTGAGCCAATAAACTCCTTTTCGAATGAAGTACCATGAAAAGCGAGTTTGCTAAATTTTTCCTAATATCTTCTTCCAAAGTGCTTCGTAATGCATTCCCATGCGTCTTTTTTAAGACAAAATCTGGTAGCTTGGAATTGACACCTCCTGTGAAAGTACAAGTGAATTCCAGACCATGTACTCCAAAGCCTGAAGCTCAACGCAATGTATCTCATTTCGAAGATTGGTTATGTGATAAAAATATACCTGTACTTTTCAACAAGGTTAAGAAAGTGGTACATTTTGCCTCACACAAACACACACACACACACATATATATATAGATAGATATATATATTTATAGCGCGAAAGAAAGCTTATTTCATATATATATATATATATATATATATAATTGCAAGAAATTGCTTTGGTCCAAAACGTAACTGGTGCCAAGTCATAATAATATAGAGTGAGACAACAGGAAAATAAAAGCTCGGCAGACGTAGCTTCGCGTTACTCAGATATTAAGATTTAATCAAGCTTTCGGCCAGTATGTATCGTCCTTCTTCAGGATACTATATAGGAGAGAAGGGAAAAGGGAAAACTTAGTATTTACAGTAGCAAAATTAGAGAAAATGACTAAAAAACAGGTAGTATTTGTGAACAAATTATATTACACTTAACTAACCAAAACAGATTACTAATTAAAGAGGCTACTATGCCAAAAAAAACTTTTCTACGTACACATTACAGGTATTCAGTGTTCAAAGTGATGCTACAGTAACACAACGAACATTAAAACAATCGGCTTAACTTAAACAAAGAGAATTGGTAACTTACGGAAGTGCGCAGTGTAAATTGGTGAAACCGCTGTTGCGACTGGTGACGCAGTGTGTCATTTGAATTTATTTATCTACGTTGATACCATTCGGGCTTAGGGTTTTTAGTTTTTCAATCCAGAACGATTCTCTGTGTAGAATTGTAGTGTGTGATCTTTCTGTGATGAGTTCAATGCACAGTAAGTGTGACATTGTCTATGGAATGCGACGGGGAGATTAAAGTGTATTGTGTAAGGTAGTTGTTTTGAGCTTGTTTTGTTAAAATTAATGATTTCTGATCTCGTATTACTAAATCGTGTGTAAAGAGTAGTTTCTGTTTTGCCTACGTATTGTTTATTGCAGGCTGTGCAAGTAATTAAGTAAATTATCCATTCAGATTTGCAATCAATGTGTGATGTGATGGGGAAAGTTTGTCCCGTTTTAGTGCTAGAAAATTTATCTGTCTGTTTAATATATTTATGGAGCATACAGCGGTTGGATTTGCATGCAAAAAAACCTCGTTTGGTTGAATCTGTGTTTGGAATGTCATTAGGTGAGGGGTCCCTAGCCCGCACGAGAAGATCTCTCAGAGACCGAGGACGGCGAAAAGCAACCATGGGGGGTTCTTTAAAAACTGATTTAAGTTCTGGTGAATCAGTCAATATTTTTGAACATTTTTGTAATTTCTTTGGGAGGTTAGAGAGTATAGGGGAGTAAGTGATTACCAATGGTACTCGCTGGTTGTTTTGCTTTTGTCTGTAGGTGAGCTCTACATGATTGCAAACTTGGCACCGGGGTTTATTACACTTCCTGTTGCCTGTTTTGGGATTGTCTACATTGGGAAGGGTTTTGCGAACTAACATGGCTCTAAAATTACGCGGCTGTTTATAAGCAATCATCGGGGGGTCCCTGAAAATTTCAGAAATCGAGGGGTCAGATTTGAGTATTTCCCAAGATTTCTTGATATTGTGGGTAAGGGTGCGATTGGATGGGTGGTATGTGATGACTAAGGGAATGCGGTCACAGTTCGATTTTGTGCGATACCGAAGGAGATTATGCCTCGGTGTAGCAAGAACTTTATGAAAGTAATTGTTGAGGAGTTTATATGGATATCCTCTGTTGAGAAAAAAGTTAACCAGTTCAGTGGCCCTTTCCACAAAAATGTTATTAGTGGAGCATAAACGGCGGTACCGAAGGAATTGGCTGTACACAATAGAGTGTTTGGTATGACGGGGGTGGAAACTATTGAAGTGGAGATACGTATGTCTGTCTGTAGGTTTAGTGTAAACGGACGTAGTGATCTTACCGTCTCCAATCATTACCAGAACATCTAAGAAGGGCAGAGTCTTAAAGGAATAATCAAAAGTAAATTTGATGGAAGGATGAAAACTGTTAGCAACATAAAAGAATTGTTTTAGATTATCCAGCCCTTTGTCCCAGATCATAAAAACGTCGTCTATGTATCGTACATAGAATAAGGGTTTGTTTGAAGATTGCATCAAAATTCCCTCTTCCACATGATACATAAATATATTGGCATATACATTGGCATATATATATATATATATATATATATATATATATATATATATATATATATATATATATATATATATATATATATATATATATACACATATATATACTAACATAAAAGTTCGGTTGACAGTGCTCGATTCTTAAGAAGAGCTATGTTTGGTAATAAAGGATAGAGTTTCCATGTAAGGCAGACAGACTGTTTCGTACACGGTAAGTGCACTCCTCGGTGCCTAAAATAAAAATGCGTACACCGACTTCATGTTTATATATATATATAATATATATATATATATATATATATATATATATATATATATATATACAAATACAAATAATTGCCCAAAAAACAAGACTGGACAGAGTGCTCGATTCTGCAAGCAGAAGAGCAGACACTGTGAAAGTCAGTTATAGTTGCATGAAAAACATGAAAGCCGTCATAAACAACCACAACTCTAAGGTGCTTTCAAAGAAAACTGCTACACCCCCAAATCGCGGCTGTAACTGCAGGGTTAAAATTTCTTGTCCCCTTGATGGGAAATGCCTCACATCAGCCGTAGTCTACAAGGCTGAAGTCGCTAGTAACGACGCCACACACTCATACATAGGCATGTCTGGCGGCCCATTCAAGGAAAGGTACAACAACCACAAGAAATCTTTTAACTTAGAACGTCATGAAAAAGAAACTGAGCTCTCTAAACACGTTTGGTCCCTTAAGAGGAGCGGCCAGGCTTTTACAACTCGTTGGCACATATTAGCACAGTCAAACACACATAGAACTCCATCTGGCTTCTGTAACCTTTGTCAAGCTGAAAAACTTGCTATAGTCGATCACCGTTCCCCCAACCTTTTGAACAAAAGATCGGAGATTCTATCACACTGCCGCCATCACCACACACGCAAGAAAGTTACTCAAGCGGGCAATGGTTAAAAACCCAGAACGGCGAAGGCTTGTGTTCATTGTTAACCGAGATCCCCTGACGATCGCATTGATTTGTGAGAAACTTTAAGTAGGGTTTTGTTTGCTTTTACAGCATAAATACATGGTGTTTATATATGTATATACATATATATATATATATATATATCTATATCTATATATATATATATATATATATACATATATATATATATATCTATATCTATATATATATATATATATATATATACATATATATATATATATAGGTCGAAAAGAGGTAGTAAAAAGTGCATAAAAGTTTGCGGAAAACTCCACGACGTTTCGGGTATAAACCCTTCATCAGGTGGCAAAAACCAAACTGAACAACCAACAGTAACAATTGGACACCAAATCAGAAAAAGAAAAAGAGCGTCCTGGATGAAAAAGTGCACGTAAAAATCGAACATGGTCGGAGAAAAAGGAAAACAGTAGATAAAAACTTGCTTCGGATAAAAATAATAAGGCCTACACAGTAAAAAACGAGCACGAACGGGTAAGTGTAAAAGGAGTAAAAACTGGTACAAAAAAGGGGTGAATATTACAAAAGGTCAATTCTAACGTTAAGGCCATGTGGAGCGAGAGTACCTAGCCTCATGATCAGTCGGTTTTCAGCACTAAGGCGGTCACGATCGGAGCCTCGGCACATTACAGCTGCCGTAACGGTTAAATGCTGTATTGAACAAGGTGAAGGGGGATTGAAATGTGCAGCCACCGGGTACGTATCCATAGAGATTCTGTTTGATGGACCTAAGGTGCTCGGTGACTCGATCCGCGAGGCGGCGCTTGGTCTGTCCCACATACAACGAGTTACATCTCCCACAAGCTAAAATATAAACTACATTAGAGGAAATGCAGGAGAATCTTTGTTTGACAATGAAGCTATTGCCGTTGGGGCCTGAAATGTTGACGAGGTCGTGTTTGCCAACAACTGGGCATGTATTACACCTCGGACGGTTACAGGGAAGGTACCAGGGGTGTCGTTGAAAGAATTGAGTGGGTGGGAAGCCCGAACTAAATGGTTGGCTAAATTTTTCTCAACTCTAAAAGCAGTGATGGGGGGTTCCGGGAAAACATCATGGGTTGAGGGGTCTTGTCGGAGCGACTCTACATTTTTGTAGATAGCGCGTAAAATAGGACGGACAGAAGGGTGATATGAAATAACCAAAGGAATACGTAGATTTGAACCAGATTTGTTCTTTTTCTCCAAGGCTACCTCTCTGCTGGTTCCTTGAATTCTGCGCAGGGCATTAGAGAGGATTTTGGCAGGGTTCTGGCGTTTTTCAAAAAAGGATAAAATTTCTTCAGAGGCAGTGGAAAAATCAGAATCCTCCGAACATATTCGCCTGGCTCGCAGGAGCTGGGAATAAGGGATAGATTTAGTGCAGGATTTGGGATGGTTGGAAGGGTACAATAGGTAGTTATGCAAGTCGGTTGGCTTAAAGTGTAGGTTTGTGGACCTTGTTCAACTAGCCGTGCAACATAACATTCAAATTCCTGGCCGACCTATCATTTCGGGGATCGGCACCCTTACTGAATTTATTTCTGCTTATGTTGATTCCTTCCTTAAGCCCTTACTACAGAACATTCCCAGTTTTATCCAAGATACCACTGATTTTTTACGTAAACTTTCTGCTAATACTAGGGTTTTAAGTAATGATGCCATTCTGGTAACCATGGATGCCACGTCTCTCTACACTAACATCCCACATTCAGAAGGCACTGAAGCATGCAAATTGGCCCTTGAAAGATCGGGCTGTAACCATACCAGAGAAATATGTTCATTAATCGAGTTCATTCTCAAGCATAATAATTTCACCTTCTGTGAGAGAAATTTTATACAGACCAACGGTACAGCCATGGGTACTAGAATGGCACCCTCATATGCAAATCTGTTTATGGCGGACTTTGAACATAAATTATTAAGCTCGGCCAATGTTAAACCGTTTTTATATGTTAGATATATAGATGACATTTTCTTTATCTGGAATGAGGGACCTGAAGAACTCTTAAAATTTTTTCAACTGGCTAATGACCAACATCCCTCTATAAAATTTACAATGGACTCCTCCCAAGTCAGTATCCCCTTCCTTGATGTCGAGGTTTGTCTTAAAGAGGGTCGTGTTGCTACGAAAGTGTATAGTAAACCTACCGACAGACACTCTTACCTCCATTATAGGAGCTTTCACCCGTTACAAATTAAAAGATCTATAGTTTACAGTCAGCTTCTTAGATACAAACGCATTTGCTCCGATAACTCTGATTTTGTCAAAGAAAGTACAAACCTTTTCCACTATTTCCTATGCAGAGGTTACCCTTTCAAACTTTTAGATACCGCTTTCCGACGTGTTGAACCACTCAAGCGTGAGCGGCTCCTACAGTATAGAGAGAAGAACACTTTAGAGCGCATCCCCCTAGTCCTTACCCATCATCCCGACCTTGACCCCCTCCTACAGGAAATCAGGTCTTCCTGGAGCATCCTCCAAAGTGACCCTGAAATTAAGGAAATTTTTCCTCTACCTCCTACCATAGCGCGTAAACAACCCCGTAATTTAAGATCTATTATTAGCAGAAACAAACCTTTTCCCAGCGCTACCTCAGGAGGCAACCGACCCTGTAATAAACCTAGGTGTCAACTTTGTACTTTTATTGACCACTCTACCCACTTCATTGTCACTTCCTCTGGGGTCAAACTTACTCCCGGTCCCTTCAACTGTAACTCGTCTAATGTTGTATATTACCTTTTTTGTGTTAAATGCCCTGAAATTGCATACGTGGGAGAGACAGGTGATAGATTTCGACTAAGATTTAATAACCATAAACATTCTATCAGACACAACAAAACGGGTTTTCCTGTAGCAGCTCACTTTAACTTACCTGGCCACTCTTTATCCGATTTACGATTTCTTTTACTTGCAGGCAATTTTCCTTCGGCGGAGAAACGAAAACAATACGAATTGAGCACTATCCTTAAGCTTAAGTCACATATAACAGGGGTAAATAGGGATCTATCAATTTTGAGTAACTACTCCTGGGTACAACAAACGTAATCTTCTTAATCTCTTTAGGCCCATTATGTCTAATTGTTATCTAATTGTAATTCTTTTGTGTTATGCTGTATTCCCTGTATTACTAAGTGCTGGGCTTGCTCGTAGTTCAGCTTGTTGACTTCCATTTTGTCGTTAACAACTGAGGAAGAGCGAGGTAGCTTGAAATATATTGTTTTCTATGATTTACTGGATATGATGAAGGCGTTACCCTCTCTTTTTTTCATTATATTGGAAATCCAGTACGCGTACTTCAACAGGTATTTTTATATACATATATATATATGTATGTGTATATATTTATTTATATTTGTATATATATATATATATATATATATATATATATATATATATATATATATATATATATATAAATAAATAAGCTTTCTTTCTCTTCTAACTGTGAGAGTGCTCGATACTGTAAAGCAGAGCTAGTACACACATAAAAGCACACAATACAATTATTGTCTCTTTGTTACTCTGAGTTTCACAGACGCACCTTTACTGTACGGTGATCATCAGACAAATGACTACAGCCAACGTTATACACGGTTCAACACTACAAAGCTATCGTGTTTGTTTCGTACGGCCCGGTGGTTTTCCTTTGTGCAAGTTGCCGTGGCGACATGTGGAGACTAGCTCAGTTCTCTTGTTCGAGTTGTTTTCACTGCTGCGGATTATTGCTAGTTTCTCCTCGATGCATAGATTGCAGAGTCCGGATTGACGTTTGATCGTGTTCGATTTTCTTAGTATGTCCCATCTGATTGAATAGTTCTTACCTTTTGCCTTTAGCTCACAGATGTGCTTGGAGAGCTCTGTGTTGTTTTTATAGCGGTCGTTTCTGAATGATTTCGTATGGTTATTGTACCTGTTTTTGAATTGGCTAACACTTTTACTGAATGGCGGGTTGTACCATATACCATAAAGTGGGAGGACTAACATTGGGGCATAATTCTTAAAACTCATCAGCAAACACTTCCCAAAAGGTAGCAAGCTACACAAAATATTTAACAAAAACACGGTTAAAGTGAGCTACAGCTGCATGAGAAACCTACAACAAATCATTAAATCCCACAACTCTGAGGTCATCAAAAAAACCAACCAGGAACACTTGCAAAAAATGTGCAATTGCAGACAACCCGTGAATTGCCCCCTCTGTGGGAGTTGTCTCACCAGTGCCGTAAGTTACAAGGCCACAGTTATATCAGACAACACTGAAGCATCATACATAGGCCTTGCAAGCGGCCAATTCAAAAACAGGTACAATAACCATACGAAATCATTCAGCCAAAAACGATATGGTGCTATTTCCTGTTTGCTTTTTTGTTTTTATTTGTTAAATATCATTCAAATTCGACATACATCACAAATACAAAGGTGTTAAAGGAGCTCTTGAAACTTTGAGGATCCGTTACGTGATACAATTGCTACGGGAACATCAGATTTTTCCAATGTTATTGAGCAGCAAAAGTTATCACATGTGTTTTTAAAGACCACACAAAATCCATGCAGTATTTGAGTTTATGCTTGACCATTTAATAAGGAAACTCGAGTGTCGCATAAACGTTTCCGTGTAGTTTATTAAGAGATTTATTTTTGGAGCAATCTTGATTAGCAATATATTTTTCTGCAAGAGGTTGTGCAAGATCTAAATTGGTTCCAAACAGCGTCATAATAATGTACTCAACGTAATCACTTTTGGAGTCACGCAATTTAAATACGACACTGTTGTTACATGTTACGTAACAAGGTGGTCAATTCACGTCCACTATTCCCAAGGGAAATTATTGCTTCCAATTTCTTTAATGCGAGAGTCAGCGTTTTGGCTTCACGCTTTATACTTACACGTACTTCCTTGCAGTACATATTAACAAATCTTTGTGATAAGAGTTGGATGTACTCTTTCTGTGACAGACTAATGACAAATAGCCTCATGTTTCTAGAAAGAAAATCATATTATGGTAGGGACGTCTACAGCAGGGACAGCTTCCAATAATCAAAAAGCCTAAAGGCTTAGTGAATCTTCATAATACCACTTTTTGTCTCTATTCCACTAACACGACAGCAGCAAATTAATCTCAAAACATAGCAAAACATCTCTGTGATAATCTCCTATACAAAATTACTGCATTGTTCGTGTTTTGCTTTCGAACACTTCAGTCAGCAAACAAAAAGTTGTAAAAACATGTGCACATAGTGTAGAATGGACAGCAACTTTGCATTTGCCCAGTTCAAAGGATACATGGCGCTAACAAACATCTACATCTAGCATTTTCTACTTTGAAGAGATTCAGGACAGTGATTCGCTGTCAAAAAGGAACGCAGAGTGGTATATGTCATCATGAAGTCAGAGTTCACGTACACTCCGTATAAAGCACCTTGCATAGTAATGTTTGATTGGGTGTTAACTTAGCGCCACCATCATATCATTGAGCCCCGTCATCCTGAAATCCTACACTAGTTATCTCAAGTTGATTTCCAGATGCAAAGGAATGTGTTAGTTTCAAGTTGCCCCTCCTGACCCCTCCTCTGTCGACTATTTACATATTTGCTACTTGCAACGTATCCCCGAAGCTATGCCAATACCGTTAATTACATGTGTAAATGAGTTGTCAAAACTTCCATTATAAACTAGATACTACACTAGACCAAAAGACAGGTTCTCTTTCTATACAAACCTGCAGCGCAAGATTGATATCGATTTCAGGGAATGTTAATCGCGTAATTGGACACCACTGTGCCTCAAGGATAGCACAAGATTGACAATTTTCAGCATAGCTCGATAAGTATATCACCACAGAACTTAAAATACTGTCCTAGAAAACTACTCTAACATATTCCTAGATGACACTAAGAGTGGGAGAAGTACCTTCTATTCAACCCCATATTTGATCCCTGACTAACGTTGATTCGATCTCCAATAATCAAAATCTAAAATAACAACAATTACGAAGAATATTTTACAAGTAAAATAGTTTTTTATCTTCGAAGGAAGATGTCTCCTCCACTTAGTCGAAAAGGTTATCTCCGTTTGAATGCTCTCTCGAAGTACATCAGAGCAACAATGACCATACAAGAATGTGGGCAAATAAAGTATTTGACCTTTAACGAACTATTTAGATTTGACTACGAAGTAATATTAAAGTAATAAATACTTTATGACTGACTGATAAGCAGCTTTTTATGACTCTACTACCTGACTGAGAAGGGTAGGCCTATGTAATGCTTCAAGCACCTGTTAGACAGGATTTATCTCAGCACAAACACGTAGTACTTATGAACGATTTGAAAATAGCGTTGTATGCAGAGAGGAGCTTAACTGGTTCTATAGCTAAAGAGTTCTAAAGGATAGAAAGACAACACTTGGGACTAGCTTGGTGAAAGTAAAACTTCGCGTTGTCTTTTTAGTAAATATCTCTAACACAAAGCCGGTTAGTAGAGTAGAAACTCCCTAATCCCTAACCCTATCGTCTTCTTCAATTAAGAGAGATCGTAGGATGATTTCACCGAGTGGGAGCAAATTGCAGCCGTCAAGAAAAACAAAATTTATTTGACCTTGGGCGGCCAGGTGCCCCAATTTTATACATAACAGTATACCTTTTTTACTTTTTGCAGTTACACTTAGTAACATTTGAACGCTGTATGCTAATACCACAAAGTTGTATGTTGTTTATACTCTGATTAAAAAGCTTAGAAGGTGGGGTAAAAATAACAAAATTGGTTTTCTTTACATTGAGAGATAGCTTGTTTGCACAAAACCAGTCATGAACATTAACGAATTCATGTTGTATCACATTTAGTAAACAACTGAGGTCATTACTGGAATAAAAACACTGGTATCGTCAGCATAAGAAATTACATGAAAATTATTACTAGCCCTGTCGAGATCATTGATATAAATAATAAACAGCAAAGGACCTAGAATAGATGCCTGAGGAGCACCACAAGTAATATGCTTACATATAGAATTTGCATTGTTAATGCCAACTTATTGGTAAAGATCAGTAACATAACTTTTTAACCAATCCAGTGCAGTACCCCTAACACCGTAATGTTAGACTTTGCTGAGTACTATTCTATGATCCAATGTATCAAAAACCTTAGACAGATCCAGAAAATGCTGATGCATACTGATTTTTTGAAGACATCTGTTACTTTATTAGTGAAGTGTAAAATTGCTTGCGAAGTCGAACGCCCAGGAAGGAACCCAAATTTGTAATCATACAATCGATTTTGCTTAAAAAAAAAGAAAGAATATAATCGGGTAAACATGAATTTTTCAAGTACTTTGGAGAGACATGGTAAAATTGAAATAGGTCTGTAATTATTAACCGAATCTTTATCACCAGATTTAAAGACAGGAACAACACGTGCAACTTTGATAGAACTAGGCACAATACCCTTCTCTATCGAAAGATTAAAAAGATAGGTTAGTAGGGTACACAGGGAATGAGCCACATTCTTCAGGATCATGGAGGAAATTCCAAAGAAACCAGCGGCAGAATTTTTAAGGGAAAAAATTATATTTAACACCTCCTCACATGTTGCAGGACTAATAAAAAGAGAGTCAGCAACCCGATTGGACAGATGCGAATTATAGCTACAGTGTAAGGGGGGGGGGATCCCAGCCTGTGTAGCAGGACCAATGGAAGTAAAATAATCATTAAAGATATTTGCAACATCGAAACGATTCGAAACACTACTTCCATGGTTAATTATCTTATCTTGAGTAAAATCAGTACCTCGACCATATAACAGGGTATTAATTAAGCGCGACGTAGATTTCGTGTCCTGCGTGCTATTGCTGAACAAAGTAGTGTAGTATAATTTCTTAGCCTGACTGATGACAGAGGTAAGACGATTTCGAAATCGTTTATACTCGTTCAAAGCGGCAGCAGAGCGACTACGGAGGTATCTTTTGAATACACGATGCTTTGTATTACAAGAGTTGAGTATGGCTGGGGTGATCCAGTTCGTCGAATTTCGGGTACTACTTTTTTTTGTATGGGGTACCCAAGGCAGACAATTATTTAAATGATTTAAAAATTTCTTGTTAAAATTATCAAAGGCGATATCAACATCACAAGAATCTTAGACATCTGCCCAGGATTCATTTTGAACTGTGGAGCGCAATAGGTCAAAGCTGACAGGGTTCATGTCTCTTTTGAAAAAAAAAGAAGAATTGTCTTGCGACATAGCAATGCCTAAATCAGCAAAGGTGAAAACGGGAAAATGGTCAGGAATTTCGTCAACTATTACTCCAGAAACAGAATTTAAACAAAAGCTATTCGTGAAAATTACATCAGGCAGTTAGGCTGTAGTTGTTGCAATTTAGGAGTGGATGAACAATCGTTTTGATAAAAATATTATACAAGTCTAACATTTATCGGCTGCGCAAGTTGTGATAAAACAACCTTTTTTACAACGGTCTTTGTTGGAGGATTACTGCGGTTCGAAAGGGACAGATGGTAGTAAGGGCAGAAGGTCAGCAGAAGCTTAACAATAAAAACAATCAAATTCCGATAGCCGAAGAGGATTTGTTTCTTCTCAAGTACATTTTGTCTGGCAGAAGTTGGTTGATGTTTCTTTATCCCTTACAACTTCCTGATCTTATTTAATTGATCAAAGCAGGGAGATTCCTTTTTTTCATTTGTGCATTTTGTCTCTATATTGAGTGGAACATTTGTCCAGCTCCATTTTTCCCTGACAAAATTGAGACGAGGCTGCGATAGAAGTAGTAGGCCTTAAAAATACTAGTTTTAACTTAAAGACAAACACACGCCACCCAAAAGTTTACTTTTGTACTATTTTTTTTGCTGTTGCAAACTTCTGCTGCAGGGTAGGTCTGGTAGAACGCTGTTTTAATTGATACCTCAGACTGAGCAGAAGCAGTAATTTTTTTTATAAAAATGAATAGCCACAGGCACTTAAACCAGTGTAACCACACACTTAAAGATTAAAAGATTATAACTGATTGGTATAAACGACCAGGAGGTTGCAATTTCTAAACTGAAAATTCCTGCTAATACATGTACGCATGTGCGTCTACAGTCCTCTATAAAGTAAATGGGACAAACCCCTCTATCCGAATCAATGTTACTTTTAGCTGCTTCATTGAATAGGGAGAGTGCTGTGGTGATGTGGAAAGTTGGAAGAACGATCTCTCATTTTTTAGTTGGTTTTGTCCCACTATTTTTGTCGCATATTGCCCGTGGCTGTAGAAAGTCAGAGGGGAAAACTGCTCCTGTAAAAACACAGCATGAAAAAAGTTGTAAACTTTGCCTTGGCTGGGGATGGAGTGAATTTCTTGGAAATGCAGCATGGTGTTTGCATATAGTAAAATGATATGGTTAGATCGTGAAACGTGGAGGGTAGTTCCACAGATATATATCAGGAGGGCTATGTATGATTTGTATGATTGACTAGCATTGCAGTAAATGAATGTCAAAAAGCTTATCACATGAACAGTACCTCAACTTTCAACTAGAAACACCTGAGACAGTCAACGCTGAAAGGCCATATATAAAATCAAAAAGATTTGCTACTTGTGTTACATCAAATGTACTAAAAAGATAAGAAATATGAGTTCTAAATTAGATACGGTGCGGATGGTTTATCTGCTCATCTAGAGTCAAGCTGACGACAAAATTTGCTCATCACGGACAGACTTTTCAAACAAATCAATCACGGCATTTGGTTTATAGTGTGCTCGAATCATTTAATGGATATGTTGCCGTGAGTCACATCAAGATGGTGGCATACATTATCATATGACAATAAAACTTGTTAAACCTTTTCAATTGTTACAAGGCCAAAAATACATCTGAAGCTGAATACCGCATTTTGGTGATTTTTTCGATCACGCCTACTAACTATTATACTAGTTGACAATATATATAGGAATCCTATCTGTGCTTCTCGGGCGCGTGTCACATCTTCCGGGCCAACGAAACGAAAACGACTAAGTGCATTCGAGGTTTCACAAATACCGATGATTTCCTGTGGAGTATGATAATGTGCATTTTTTCATACTCCATTAGGACTCATTTTGGATTAACAAACTCCACACACTCCATTCGCAAGGATTAAATGTTGACAGATAATCATGCTTTCCATGCGAACACGACCCTCTGCACTTCACATACATACACAAATACATAACTCCCTCACAACCCATTTCTGCGCAAACTTCAATGACACATCTAAAAGTAAGTCATATATTACTTTCTTTTCCAACATTTCAGACACATGTTAAGCTCCTTGGTCCCTATTTTTAAATAGGCTTAGCACTAAAAAAATCATTTTTTATGTTTCCAGAACCTGATGAACGCAAAGCAACTCTAAGAAAATAGAAGGCTCCCATCTTTGAATCCTTAAACTTATTAATGACGCATATATATCTTGGATAAGAATCGATTACGTTTTGCACAAATGGGAATATATATACACATATATATGTACACTCACAAACATATATATATATATATATATATATATATATATATATATATATATATATATATATATATATATATATATATATATATATATATATATATATATATATATATATATATATATATATATATGTATGTATATATATAGGTCGAAAAGAGGTAGTAAAAAGTGCTTAAAAGTTTGCGGAAAACTCCACGACGTTTCGGGTATAAACCCTTCATCAGGTGGCAAAAACCAAACTGAACAACCAACAGTAACAATTGGACACGACAAACATCAAATCCGAAGCGATCGCTGTAAAAACAGAACCGGACGAAAGTGACTGTCAGAAAACATGAGTGCGAAGGATGAAACACAAATCAAAAAAAGAAAAAGAGCGTCCTGGATGAAAAAATGCACGTAAAAATCGAACAGGTTCTTAAAAAAGGGAAAACAGGAGACAAAAACTAGCTCCGGAAAAAAAAAAAAATTGTAAATAAGGCCTACACAGAAAAAAACGAGCACGAACGGGTAAGTGTAAAAGGAGTAAAAACTGGTACAAAAAGGGGGTGAATATTACAAAAGGTCAATTCTAACGTTAAGCCCGTGTGGAGCGAGAGTACCTAGCCTCATGATCAGTCGGTTTTCAGCACTAAGGCGGTCACGATCGGAGCCTCGGCACATTACAGCTGCCGTAACGGTTAAATACAGCATTTAACCGTTACGGCAGCTGTAATGTTTGGTTTTTGCCACCTGATGAAGGGTTTATACCCGAAACGTCGTGGAGTTTTCCGCAAACTTTTAAGCACTTTTTACTACCTCTTTTCGACCTACACATTTCAACAGTGCTCCGCAGCATTTCGACCTTATATATATATATATATATATATATACTATATATATATATATATATATATATATATATATATATATATATATATATATATATATATATATTTATCTATATATATATATATATATATATATATATATAGCTTCATCCCACCTTAGGGGGAAATTGTTATGTCAGCTTGTACATAGGGCGAAAGAATAACACTAAAAATACATAACAAAAAGAATTCGCCCAAACGTCTAAACATATAAACAACGTTATTTCAATGGCCAGCCATCCGTTCGTGTTAACAACTAGGAGTCCGTAAATTTGACAACATTGAAGTAATTGCATCTACTTTATCACTGTGGGAGAGCGCCTTTGTCCGTTACCGTATTCCCAAAGAAAAAGGGTGTAGAAACGTTAAGGCAAAACATATATTTTGCCCCCCAAATTTTTCCCCCCATGGTTGACTTTCCAACAACAACTTTCCACCTAAGAGCCGAATAAGTAAAGTATTTATTAACATATATATATATATATATATATATATTTATATATATATAGACAAGACTGAGAAATTAATAATACTGATGACCAACAAGATTGATAGATATCCGAATATATTTCAATCCCACCTGGGATCTTCCTCAGCGGATTAGACGGAGAACGTACAGCGATTACAAATGAAAATGTAAATGATAACGCTTAACGATTTTAAGTTATTGTTCAAAGTTAATACATTGATGCGCGCGTCATGAGTTAGTAATAAATGACGCGTTTGCAAGGATCAAAATAAAGAAATTATGACGCATTGCTACAATATTGTGACGCAACTGTGATAAAGACACGCTTAGAGATGATTACAAAATGATGTGGGGGTAAAATGATAGGAAACCCCGATCTTTGTTTAAGCCATGGGACACTGTTTTCAAGTTATGGATCATTTTAAGTTCGAAGATTTTCCTCTCCCGGATGTCGGAAAAACCACCTTTAAGAATAAAACACTTAAAATCCATCGAGTGATTAGCTTCGCTAAAATGCTTACCTACTGGCAGGCATTGAGTTCCGTCTCTAATGCTCTGTTTGTGGTTATTTATTCTTAGGCGAAATTTAGTAGAGGTCTCTCCAACATAAAGTCCGTTATCACAGGTGGGACATTTCAATATGTATACGATGTTGGAGGAATCACAGGTGTAGTTGCCCGGATGAAGGGTCACTGGTCCTCCCGGGCGGTTAAGTACAATCTCTTCATCAGTTAATAATATATCACAAACTTTGCATCTAGGATTATCGCACTTGCGATTTCCAGTGCGCTGATGAGGTTTCGGAATTTCACTGTGAACTAAATGCCTTTTGAGGTTCTTAGATTGACGGAAAGCGGGGAGAAGGGGTTTGGCAAATATTGGATCATTGGGGTGTATCCTCGAGAGGGCTTTCCACTCTCTCTTGATCTTTTCATTAGTAGGGACTACAGCTGGGTGATAAACCTGGACCATCGGTATTTTATCCATAGAACATTTTGTATTATAAGACAGAAGATCCTTCCTATCAACAAACGCCGCCTTTTCAACTTGTTTTTGGATAATTTTCCAAGGATACGCTTTATTGAGGAAATGCTGCAAGAGCTGTTTAAGTTGTTCCTGAAAATCTTCTGAATCAGAACATATACGTTTGTAACGTAAGATTTGGCTATATACAACGGATTCTTTCATATGCTGAGGGTGACAACTCTTAAAATGGAGGAAATCATGGCGGTCTGTAGGTTTGTGATATACAGTAGTAGTTAGTTTTCCCCCTTCGATCTTCACAAGAACATCTAAAAAAGGTAATTCCGTAGGTGATGATTCATGTGTAAATTTGATTAGAGGGTGAATATTATTAGCCAATTCTACGAAATTTTTCAAATTCTCTTTACCGTGTTGCCAAATCATGAATATGTCATCTATGAAACGAAGGTAGATGAGAGGCTTTAGGGGAGTATCAAGTAGCAATCGTTTTTCGAAATATTGGTAATGATTCGATCATGAATTTTAATTCAACCCAAGTACCGGCATTGCCTTTTGAACAAGGGAAGAAAATTCCCTTGTTCAAAAGGCAATGCCAGTACTTTGGTTGAATTAAAATTCATGATCGCACCATTACCAATTTTTCGACCGACATTTACAGTCGCTCCTACCATGTTGGACCTATATAAATAGATATAGAAATAGCGTTATATACGTAAATATATTTATTTACAGTGGTAGAACGGGATGGTACTCAGCTACCAACGGCACTCTGTCGGAATTGCGCTGACGAGTTTTGTTCGTCAGAGTTTGCGAGCGAGGTTTTTTTTTTCGGCCTTTTAGATGGCATTTTCAATTGAACTCCGAAAATACTGCCGGTTAAGGAGGTAACCAGATAGTTCCTTTGCCCGAGTGTCAAAATCTGTTGAAGAGGAGCAAATTCGTTTTATGCGGAGTGCTTGACTGTACGGAAAGTTTTTGGTGCAGTGCGGAGGATGGCAACTGCTGGGTAGAAGGTAGTTGTGCCTGTCCGTTGGTTTGTTGAACAAGCCTGTTTTGAGTGAACCATTTTCTCGGTCCCCCGTGCGGCTAAATTTTTCTCTCTGGTGTTTTTCTTTAACCGTTCCTTCTTTGATAAGAGTTTATACTCTATCTTGGTTCGGTATAAAATTCGTGATCGAATGTATTGCTACAACACCTTCGACCTATATATATCTATCTATATATATATATATATCTATCTATATATATATATATATAAATATATATATATACATATATATATATATATATATATATATACATATATATATATATATATATATATATATATATATATATATATATATATATATATGTATGTAAATATAAATATAACGCTAATTAACACCTTAGGGGGAAATTGTTATATCTGCTTGTACAAAGGGTGAAAAAATAAGAATAAAATACATAAGGAAAAGAATTCGCCCTAACGTTTAATCATATAAACAACGTTATTTCAATGGCCAGCCATCCGTCCGTGTTAACAGCTAGGTGTCCGTAAATTTGACAACTTTGAAGTAATTGTATCTACCTTGAAAATCTAGGATGGCGCTTTTGTCCGTTTACGTATTCCTATAGAAAAAGTGTGTAGAAACGTTAAGGCGAAACTTATATTTCGCCCCCCAAAATTTTTCCCCCTAAGGTCGACTTTTCAACAACAACCTTCCCCCTAAGTGCCGAATTAGTTAAATATATTGTAACGATGTATTTTCTGGTGTCCGGAGCCACTAAAGATTATCCGGAGCTCCAAGGATTATATGGGGCTGCTCCGCAAAGCTCCTTTCCATTATGAAGGGATGATCTTGCTTTTGTACCTGTATTAGAGATTAAAGGTGATGATCCGCCACGTAATGCAATATGATGTTAATGTTGTTGTGTGCATAAAAGGATATACGGGAGAGATTAGTATGGTATTGTAGTTATTGGGATTTGAAGTGTTACATGGATATTTTCTATTATGTGTTGCTTTTAGGGTTTATTTAAGTACGTTTTTAGTAATCAGGGACTGCCAGAGATAGGGTTGCTTGGTTTTGGGCACAGGTGTTTATTGTGTTCATTTTATGCATATTCCTTTTTTATTGTGATCTCCTTTGACTGTAAAAAGTAGTGCATATTTCGTTGCATTGTGTATTTAGAGTTTAAATGTAGAATGAGTAAGGAGCTTTGGGTCAGTTCTCTCCAAGGCAGTGAAAGAAAAGGATCCTCTCAAGAAAGCTATTCCAGGTCTGGCGGCAGGTGTTTGATGCCCTTCAGTCGTCGACCTGTAGCTTCAACAGTTATATTTGTGCAATATTTAGCCTTGAACAGTTTTATTCATTGAGTTCATTTACAGTTTTAATACAATCATGGTACATCTTACAAAAACGCCGCATGTCTTTCTTCGTCATCTTTTTGTTCTCTTCTTGCCGCTCTGTCGTTATGGCCGATCAAAATACAACACCTTTAGGCCAAGAATCTCACCCTGCAGATCACAACGCTACCGGTGAAACTCCCCACCCCAAGTTCGTTACAATATATAGATATTTATATTTATATTTTTATATATATTTACATATTTATGTATATATATATATATTTATAAAAAACCATTAATAAAAAACAACATTTCAGGCCCCAACGGCAATAGCTTTATTGTCAAACAAAGATTCTCCTGCATTTCCTCTAATGTAGTTTATATTTTAGCTTGTGGGAGATGTCACTGGTTGTATGTGGGAGAGACAAAGCGCCGCCTCGCGGATCGAGTCACCGAGCACCTTAGGTCCATCAAACAGAATCTCCATGGATACCCGGTGGCTGCACATTTTAATCCCCCTTCTCCTTGTTCTATACAGCATTTAACCGTTACGGCAGCTGTAATGTGCCGAGGCTCTGATCGTGACCGCCTTAGTGCTGAAAACCGACTGATCATGAGGCTAGGTACTCTCGCTCCACACGGCCTTAACGTTAGAATTGACCTTTTGTAATATTCAGCCCTTTTTTGAGCCAGTTTTTACTCTTTTTACACTTACCTGTTCGTGCTCGTTTTTTACTGTGTAGACCTAACTATTAATTTTTTTCGGACCTAGTTTTTATCTACTTTTTTCTCCTTTTTTCCGACCATGTTCGTTTTGTACGTGCACTTTTTCATCCAGGACCATCTTTTTCTTTTGGTTTGTATTTCATCCTTCGCACTCATGTTTTCTGACAGTCACTTTCGTCCGGTTCTGTTTTTACAGCGATCGCTTCGGATTTGATGTTTGTCGTGTCCGATTGTTACTGTTGGTTGTTCAGTTTGGTTTTTGCCACCTGATGAAGGGTTTATATCCGAAACGTCGTGGGGTTTTCCGCAAACTTTTAAGCACTACCTCTACTACCCCTTTTCGACCTACACATTTCCACAGTGCTCCGCAGCACTTAGACCTTAGAATTGAGTAGGATACATCTTAAATTAGACAAAGAGTGGTTTGAGTTACTAGTGAAATGTTTGGATATAGGATAATTTATTGATTTATCTAAAATAGTTTTTTTGTGGTTGTTAAAACTCAGTCTAAATTAAGTGCCGGTCTGACCCACATAGTTGCCTTTCCCACACACGTTGCAGCACAGTAAACAAACTTCATTAGCCGTGTCACAGTTTAAGGGAGGGGGACGGATGTTACAAGTAGTGCCCGGAGGGGTAAAAGTTTCGTCAGTGAAAATAAAAGGGCACACCTGACACCTAGGCTTGCCGCACTTCTTGTTGCCTGTGTTTCCAGCAGCACGAAGCCTGGATAATGTGAGGAGGGATATGAGGTTGGGGGGTTGTCGTCTCGCAGGTAAAGGGGGTCATCAAAAAGTTCAGAGATTGAACTGTCTGCCTGAAGAATAGCAAAATCTGAACAAATACATTTATGTAAATTTTCTGTTATAGACGAATAATCAAAAACAAGTGGAATACGTGTATTTTCACCTTAGTTTGTAAGACAGTAGTTCGACCAAGTTGTGACCGGAAGCTTTGGTGATTCCCGCTTTTACAACGGGTAGGGGGTACTCATTATTAAGAAAAAAATCCACGAGATTATTAACACGTTTTCCGTATTCGGGCTGGGCAGTACAAAAACGTTTGATTCTAATGCATTGAGGAAACACAATAGACTTTTTCAAACTTAAGTGATGCGAGCTCTTGAAATTGAGGTAGCCATGGGTATCTGTTGGTTTACAATAAAGTGTCGTAGCTACGGAACCATTGTTAAGTTTAACTAGTACGTCCAGGAAAGGAATTCCCTTGGCAGAAAAATCAAATGTGAACTTAATAGAAGGATGAAAAGCATTGCAAAATGATACAAAAGAATGTTAGTTGGGTAGGCCATGTGGCCAAATAAAAAAGATGTCGTCAATATATCTATGAAAGTGCAACGGATGTAAGGGGTAATCTGCCACATTCTTGTTTCAAGGTCAGTCATGAAAATTACCGCATAACTAGGTGCCATTCTAGTACCCATGGCAGTGCCGCACGTTTGGAGATAATGCTGGCCATTAAATTCAAAATGATTGTGAGTAAGAATAAATTTAATAATGTCGGGGAAATCCTTAATGAATTGTTGAGAATAACTGTTAAAAGACAAAATATTTTTACAGGCTAGAATACCATCATCATGTGGTATATTGGTGTGTAGCGCACTTATATCCATAGTGACAAGAAGGGAATCGGGTGGGAGGGGTTTAATTTCGTTGAGAATTCTAAGAAAATGAGTAGTATCTTGAATGTAACTTCTGAGGGTAGGTAAAAGGATTAAGAATACTGTCGACAAACCCAATTAAGTGCTCAGTAAGCGTACCGATACAAGAAACAATAGACCAACCGGGCGGGGAAACATTTAGAGATTTGGCCAAATTAAATCATTGACGTGGGCTGGGACTTGCGGTATCAGTAGGGACATTCGGAGAGGATAATTTGGCCACAACTAGTTTCGAAACTTTATGTAATTTAGGTATTGTATAAAATGTACCTGGAACAGGTGACTTAGGAATGTACAGATTTACCTTAAGAGCTAATTCAGAGGAAAAAAAGTTAACCAGATTCTGCAGTCACTTTAAAATATTGGACACGGATTAGAGGCAAGCTTCCTATAGAAATTATGGTTGTTAAGTAATTGAAATTCCGCCTCCTCGATGTAATCAACCCGGTTTAAGACAATGACAGCACCTACTTTATCAGCTTGCTTTATAATTATGTTGCTGCTTGTTTTTAGAGAACGGATGGCAGATCGTTCGTCTTGTCGTAGATTACGATGGGCTGAGTTGGAGTCTCTGTAACAAGTTTCAATAAATTTGTTTAAATGAGCCTTCGCAGACTTAACGAAAGCGTCGATGTGGGGGTTCCTTCCGCTGCTGGGGGTCCATTCTTGCGGGATGATGCGGGTGGGTGCTGGGGATATATATATATATATATATATATATATATATATATATATATATATATATATATATATATATAGGTGGCACTTAATGAAGGGTTTATACCCAAAACGTCGTGGAGTTTTCCGCAAACTTTTAAGCACTTTTTACTACCTCTTTTCGACCTACACATTTCAACAGTACATATATATATATATATATATATATATATATATATATATATATATATATATATATATATATAATGTTGAAAAGTAAAACAGGATAGGTAAATCTCAAAGCAGTTTGATGAAGACACTGGTAAAACGTAAAAAGTTAAAAGTGTAAAATTGTACAACGTTTCGAAAGGGTAGACCTTTCTTGATCACGTACACATGCAAACTGATGCTTAATCTCGGACAAAAACCTTCTAACAAAAGAGACCGCTGCAGAGGAGGGCTTACAGGTTATATGTCAAATCCTTAACATTTATACCTACTGGAGCGAACGTGTTAAGACGATAAATCCATTTTAGTTCTACTTCTTCTCTAATTGCCTTACTATTGTTGTGGATCTTTTCTATCCCTATCAGCTCAAAATTTTTACAGCTTTGAAAATGTTTTCCCAAAGGGGTAGTCGCTTTTCGAAATTCCTGCCTGTGACCACGATGTCTAATCCTAAGCTCTCCTCCTGTTTCTCCAACGTATTGCTTTTTACAGTCAAGACAGTTCACCAAATACACTACGCCTTTAGTACAACAAGTGATTGAATGAAACAAATTAAACTCTTGACCCGTAGAGAAGCTCCGAATACATTTGGTTTCTTTGAGAGAAGCACAAGTGACACACCGAACTAAATGTGTCTTAAAACACCCCTTAGTCTCACTATTTGAATGGTCGGGTAACTTGGCTCTAACTAGCAAGGACTTGAGGTTAGGGGGCTGTCTGTAAATGACAGCTGGGGGACTCGGGAATTTGTTACGAAAGGTTTTAGACATCTGTAAAATCGGGAAATGTTTTTTCAAAATCTGGACCAGAGGAGGCAGACGTGGGTTCCGGGTAGTAACAAAAGGGCAACAATCTCCTTTTTCTTATTATTAGTCTCAGGTCCCGGGTGAAGCAAATTAGATCGGGAACATTCCTAGCTTTGGAAATTTTATTCCTAACTGTAGAAGCGGGATAACCACGTTTAACTAAATTTTGTTGGAGAATACTTAGATTCCTATTAAGGTCCCTTTCTTCGGAACAAATGGCTTTGATCCTGAGGGCCTGGCCATAAAGCTAAGTTGTCTAGAGTGCTCTTACTATGGTAAGAGTCATAATTTAGGTAAAGATTCTTAAAGTAGGCTTCACGAAAAGATCCGTAATTAAAAGCCTTCCTTAGAACGACTAATACTTAAATCGAGAAAGTTAACAGAATTAAAGTCAAACTCAAAGTAAATTCCAGTTCAGATGGGTATAAATGGTTTAAGATTTCCATAAAGAAAGAATTTGTCTTTACCATATGGCCATAAACCCCAAATGTCATCTATATATCGACACCACTCAGTAGGTTTCAGCGGACACGACTTCCACAATTTTTCTTCTACTAGTCCCATACCCAAACAAGCATAGCCTGGGGCCATTTTCCGGTCCTATGGAGGTCCCATTAATTTGAGTAAAAAACATACCATTAAATTCAAAGTGATTTTCATTAAGACAAAGCTTAAGGCATTCAATTAAATTACCGGTAGAGGAACTCTGGTGTGTCTTGCTTCCAAAGCTTGCCTGACCCCTTCAAGTCCCAAATGTTGAGGCATACTAGGATACATCGCTTTAACGTCTATAGTGAACATGGCACAACTAGCATCAAGCGGACCTTTGTTATTAATGGAATTAATTTTAAGTATAACATCCTTAGAGTCCTTCACAAAAGAAGCTAATTTCCTCATTTCAGGATTAATGTGAAAGTCAACAAATTCCGAGAAGTCTTTCTATAGGAGAACCATTCCCAGAGATGACCGGTCTAGTTTTCAGGTTGTCCTCCTCATCTTTTCTTTGTGGGTTTTTGGTAGTGTGTAATAACGAGATGTCTTCACTTCTCCCGATATAAGGTACTCAGCTGTGCTAGGGTCAATATCACCTTCACTTAACATGGTAGCCACAACTGTCTTCACTTTTGCCACTGCTTCCGGTGTTTTGTCGTAATCGTTATGCTTATAAACCTTCTTGTTGTCCAAGTCCATCATGGCGGTACGGACATAGGCCGATCTATTTTGAATTACGAAAGCTGGGCCTTTGTCTTCCGGCTTGATGACTATATTCTGATTTCCTTTTAAGTTACGAAGTGCTTCTCTCTCCTCTTTGGATAAGTTATCTTTCACAAATTTTGAAGGCTGAAAATTTGTGAAAGATAACTTATCCAAAGAGGAGGAAGAATCGCTAAATGACAAAATCAGAATAAAGTCATCAAGCCGGAAGACAGGCCAACTTTCGTAATTCAAAATAGATCGACTATGTCCTATGCCTGATAGATGAACAACAGAGGTTTATAACGCCAACATTACACCAGGCTAATGTAAAATGCAATGTTAAGTGTAACTACCATGTTAACCCTAGCCTTGCAACTGAACTATCGGGAGATGAAGACATCTCGTTATTACACACTACCAAAAACAGAAAAGATGAGGAGAGCAAACAGCTAGACCTCTCTGAGATAATTCTCCTATAGAAAGACTTTCGGTGTTGAACTTCACATTAATCCTAGTGAAATTAACTTCTTTTATTAACTGGAATTAATTCCGTGATTAACAGGTCAGCAATCCTTAGTGAATGTTCACTATATAGACGTTAGAAACGATGTATCCTAATGCCTCAACATTTGAACTGAAGTCAGGCAACACTTTGGAAGCAGAACACCGGATTCCCTCTGTAATTTAGTGAATGTATGCCTTAAGCTGATGTAATGAAAATCCTTTAATTTAATCCTCAATGGTATGTTTGCTCAAATTAATGGGACCTCCATAGGGCCGAAATGGCGAATATGCTAGTATGGGAATAGTAGAAGAAGAATTGTGAAGTCGTGGAAACCTGAGTGTGTCGATATAGATGACATTTGGGTTTATGGCCATATGTAAGACAAATTCCTTTCTTTATGGAAATCTTAAACCATTTATACCCATCTGGAACACTTTTGGTTGACTTTAATTCTGTTAACTTTCTCATTTAAGTATTAGTCGTTCTAGGAAGGCTTTAATTACGGATCTTTCGTGAAGCCTAAGCACAGAATCTTTACCTAAATTATGACTCTTACCATAATAGGCACTCTAGACAACAGCTTATGGCCAGGCCTCAGGATCAAAAGAAAATAGGAATCTGAAGTATTCTCAACAAAACTAGTTAAACGATGATTTATCCGCTTCTACAGTTAGGAATAAAATTTCCAGAAGCTAGGAATACGATCTAATTTGCTTCACCCAGACAGACAATAATAAGAAAGGAGATTGTGCCTTACTGTTAGGTACGTCTGCCTCCTCTGGTCAGATTTTGAATTTCCCATTTTACAGATGTCTAAAACCTTTCGTAACAAATTCGAGTCCCCCAGCTGTCATCGTTACAGACGGCCCTAACCTGAGTCCTTGCAGATTAGAGCCAAGTTTGACCATTCAAATAGTGAAGTGTTTTAAGACATTTAGTTCGGTGTGTCACTTGTGCTTCTCAAGAAACCAAATGTATTCAGGCTTCTCTACGAGTCAAAGTTTAACATTCAATCCTTGTTATACTAAAGGCGTATTTGTGAACTGTCTTGACTGTAAGCAATACGTGGGAGAAACAGGAAGATCTTGGAACATCATGTCTGTAAATTTCAGCGCGACTACCTTTGGAAAACATTTTCAGAAGCAAAGTGAGCTGATAAGGGATAGAAGATCACAGCAATAGTAAGGCAATTAGGAAGAGTAGAACTAAAATGGTTTATCGTCTTACGTTCGCTCCATGTTGGGGATTTGAACCTATTGAAGCCCTCCTGCGGCGGTCTCTTTTGTTGAAGGTTTTTGTCGAGGTCATCAGTTTGCATGTGCGTGATCAGAAGATCTACCCTTTCGAGCGTTTACAATTTTACGCACAACTTTTTACGTTTTACCAGTGTCTTCATCAAACTGCTTTGAGATTTACCTATCCTGTTTTACTTTTCAACATTTAATAAACTTTTATGGATGACAGTAATATTTCGTGTGTCTGGTGGCCTCTGTTTTTCGTCTCTATATATATATATATATAGATATATAACAAGAAGTCCAGTGCAGTAGAACACGTATATTTCAAATTTTCGGACGCAAGGCGTCCTTCGTCAGGCGATGTACTGAGCTACAATGAGCTAAGAAGCCTACACAAGCAATTAAAACGGAGAAAACCAACACAAAAAGTAAAAAGCTGAAAAAACTAAAAGCTAAAAGCTAAACAAAAAAAGCCCCCAGAAAGCAGACAAAAAAATTAAAAACCAAAAAGGGACCCAGGGAGAATTTAAATCCTAGATAAGAAAAGAATAAAATACCAAACAGCAAGCAACAAGGAAACAAAAAAGGGAAGACTTCAATAAAAAGAGGGGGAAAAAGGCACAAAATAAAATCGGACAATTAAAATAAAACTTAAAAAAGCCAGTAAAAAGGGGGAAGCACAAAAAATCAATTAAAAATAAAAATAAAATACAAATTAGAAAAAGAAAAAACAGGAAAAATAAAAAATGAAGAAAACAACTAAAAAAACCCACATTAAAACCCAAACACCCCACCTTAAAACCAAAATGAAACGACCAAAATTTAAAGGAGTTGCCTAAAATTATTATTTTGACAATAAAAGCCATCATCCATGTTAGGTCCTTTAGGGGTTACTGTGTTCATTTTCCAGATCCATGAGGTAATTTTACAGCGTTTACCAAACCATTAAGTGAAACCTTCGCCCAACTACTGCTGGAAAAAATTCTAGTACTATTCTGGACGTAAAAGTGTCCACAGGTGGTAACAAGTATTAACTTAACTATTTAATAATGTAGACAGTATCCGTTTACCTTAACGTTAAAAAATGAAAACGATAGCCAACGCATCCAAAACGCCCACGCAATAATATGTGTTCATGTGGATGTTTCATAATTTACAATACATTTGAAGGCAGCGATCTGCAGGGTGCCGGTGATACTAGTACTCTCGTAATTTTTTCTTTCTTTTCTTACCTATGATGTTTATCTTACAAAGAACTTTACTTCATCATATCTAAACATTCTAGACCAATACATTGTTTCATCAATCGCAGCATTTACCTCCTTAAAGTCAAACTGATAACGTTTTAATCCAATTTGATCTCTGTAAGGCAACATATCGCATGTTCATTTCAACAGAGAGAATGTTATGGCCATAAGACGTTACCGTTTGCTTCAACAAATCACCAAACTTACAAGTTGCCCTTGGAAAGCGATGAATATCAACATACGCTTATGCATGTTTTATCGACATTTTTTATTACTTGTATACATCACTTTATAGTAAACACGTACGGAATACTGGTTTTCCTCAAACAACATTTTTTCGGTACAAGGCAGTAACGCCAGCTATTAATTTGAAACTATCTATATCTCAAAAATTCTCCGCGTTCTGATGACTCGTTTGCTTCTTTGCCTACTCCAAAAAGAGAAGCATCGCTAATGTATGAAAACTTTAATTTTGTCTGCCTCAGTGCGGATTTAAATCATGCTACTGGGAAAACAACTAAACGAAGAGGTGACCAGGCCTGAAACAATTGGAGGAATATACCTATTCTTGAAAAGTTACATTGGAACTTGTTACCCTTTTCTCAGTGTTATCAGTTGTTCTTCGTTATGAAGTACGTGCCCGTTGATTTATTGAAAAATGATTGTCCTTTTAATCCCGAAGTACTGGCTATTTTTCCCAATTAGTTGTGTAAATAACAAATAAAGGATCATGTAGCGATAAAATTTTCGTAGAAACTAATGGTGGAGAGTAAATGAGTACGATTATTAATAATCATAAAAATAATAAACCCAATGGGATGACAAACGCGTATACATGGAAATTACGTTTGTTGTACCACTACTCGAAATTTATATCTAATTCATTTCTGGTCCAGATATGGAATTTTTTCCTGGCTTTAACGAAAATTGGGGAGGTATAAATTGATGCAGTATAAAAAAAATATGTGGCTCTTCTCTAAGTTGTTATGGCTCAAGTTTTATGTATGGATATGTAACATATTTGGTACTTCTGTGGCAGATCCATATATGTGCCATATAGGAAGTTTACATAAGGACCATCCCTCCACCAGATAGGGGATTGGTTTCTTTCTTTAACAAAATTGGACAGATATAACTTTATATAACTTAAACGAATACCTGGCCCATATAATATTTGATGTGACTCAAATTTTATATGCGACAGGTATGGTGCATATATAGCAAATCCATGTGCCCTAAAGAGATTTCTCAGTCGGGCCATATCAGGACCAGATATGGGATTTGTACCTGGCTTCTCGAACTTGCATGATGAAGGGGGTCATGCATGAGTAAACCATTTCTGAATTATGATTGATTAGTGTTCTACATTTGTGTCAGCCATCAGATGCATTGTAAAGCCAGTTGATACAATGACTACCTAGACATCTCTAACAAGCTCTAGTTTTCATTTTACTAGTCGACTGAAATATTTAGAGCCCTTAACTAAATTCAAAGTGAACAGAAAAATTGCTTCGATATTCCTACTTTTACATGACAACACTGCTTAGTGGGTTTTAATCATCTCATGGGGAGCAAAACTTCAGCATAAAATGTGTTGAAAGTTTGATGATTTCTTCGCATATTTTTTCCTAAAGCATAAAAAGAAAATCAGGGCTATTAACCCCACGTGCACGTTGGAAATTTGTTTGCATATGTATTAGATTAATATGGCTTTACAGTAGGAAAATGGTTTGAATGTTTTGAATTTGTTTTGCTGATTCTTCATCAGCTTACTAAGGAGGTCTTAGAGTATTGATATGGCTTTAAAAACTTTAATTGTTTATTTAACGTTCACTATGCAATGTAGTATCTGAATTAATTTGGCCGTTCAAAGTGTTATATGTATTTCTGACATAATCTTCCATCACGTGGTGTCTGGCTCAATGTGGCTATATCGGCCTTTACATATTTATCTGGTTCATTTTTTATCAAAAAATATCCGGCTCAAAACGGCCCATATCGGAACTGTTTTAAGCAAAACGCTTCCTACTTTGTCACGAAATTTGCTGCACACCATATCTTATTTGCGCTTTGACCGCAGTTCCACCCACCGCAACGGGAGCTATGTAAGAGAGTTTCTTGAACTGCAGATTTCTTGAGGGCATTCCGTTTTACAATAGGGGTTTTACAGATGTTTCCAGGGGATTTTGAATTAGGTACGTGGATATTTAGAAAGACACAAAAATGATTTGAAAAGGAAATACCTTTTTTGTTCAATCCAGTTTTACTTTATGCGCTACGTTTGGCCAGGTTTACATTGACATGCACATACACTGTACACAGCCGGTTTTGTATCCCCCATGTTGTCGTTACTTGGTATATTCCATATGGTCTACTCTATAATTTAGCCACTGCAATCAAAAGAGGTCAAAAATTCGTCATGATTAATCATTCAAGACCTGCAGTTTAAACACAAAAATGCAAACATTTAGGTCTTTGATATTTGGTGTTATGTAGGTATGTAGTTAACAGAGCGCTGAAACAACTGTCTTCGTTATGAATGGCACCTTTGCTGTGATAATATGGTCATTTAAAACTATATATGTATATTTGTTATGGTATTCTATCGAGCTGTACCCTATATCTGGCTCGATTATGTAGTACAAAACTTATCCAACATATCAAAATAGTTGTCTCAGCTATCATATCTGGCCTCATTTGGCCGCATAAACTTTTTAATATCAAGATATTTCAAGATTTAAGCCAGTATCAATTTTGTTTAAAGAGAAGTTACTCAAAATTGAAAAGTTGATATCATAGGCATATATTTTCCACCACTATCATCCCCATGACTATCATCTACATCATTTTGGGGTCCCATGTTCCACCTGCAGATTCGACATTTTCTCTAATTAATGGGAGGTACACGAGACCACATTGTAAGACAAACTCTTCTCCGTGCCTGTAATATTTTCTGTTTCACTTCAAGCACAATAGTATTTTTTTGAGTGTATATCAAATAAGTGATGGCAACAATTTATTCTACATCACTCAAGACTCGATCAATACCTTCCTTGTAAGTGGCAATAACAACATGACATGGACACCGCACATATTACATGCGCTAAAGTAGCAGCTCGTTTGCTTAAATACGTGCAGCTGCAGTATTTCATAATTTTAGCTGTCGTCCAATTTGGTAAATCTCACGAATTGAATAAATACATTTGCCAACTCTGAATGTTGATCTTTTACAATGTAAAAAGCGACTATAGTTCATGTTATCCAAAAATATGAGCATCGATTATTGATCAATTGATTGACTGGTGTTAAGCTCTAAACTTTATCACAATTTCTAGCCACCAATTTTGCTTAAGTATTTGAAAATATACTTCGTCTAAGCTATAAATAGTTTGTGGAAAAATGCCTCTTTACTTAATAAAAAATATCTTTTATACTAAGGAATACAGCATCCATTCAAGAGTGTGTATATGCATTTGTTACTCTAATAAGCTACGTGTTCTTTACATACTCTAAGAACAATTTAAAAAAACGTAATGAAAGGGGACAAAAACACCTAAAACATTTGCAATAACAGTTCGCTAAAATAACTGGAAACAATTTATTCACTGATAATGATAAATCGTGATGTTTTGCTCAAATTTTAGCATTTTTCCAACAATTGTCATATGATTTGACTGCAGTCTGTTAGGGTGCTTTGGGACTGATAACATGGTTTGGGTTCATTCTTTATTCGATACTGCGAATTACAGACCTATATTGAGGGCAAAATGCACTCACCTCAATCTGACCAATTGTATTACTATATATAGTTATCTAATCTATTTTTTGAGCGTCTCTCGAATATAATGAGACCATACCTTCAAACTCATGTGAAATTTAAAAAGAGTATTAACTCCCATTAAATTACCTTTATTATGCAATATTAAACTCCTGAAATTTCATGAAATAAGGACTCCAAGACGGGCTATCCTGGGGAGATGCTGTACACTTAACCCTCTCTGTGGAAATGGGCGGAGATGTAATGCAACATATTCATATTCTCCCAAATCTACACTTAACTTTGATTTTTAGCAATATTTTGATGTATATTTAGCATTGCATTCCAAAAATTCTTGGGTTACGCACGATGATTTATACAGTAATGGTGCTTCTGTTTGAAAGGTATCTCCAATCATGTACTAATCTCCATAAGTATTAGAATCGCTAGTTTTCAAAATAGTGTGATTGTTCATTTCAGTTTAAATACGATGTAATGTAGAAGAATATATCTTTGAAATTTCGTCGGTTAATGAATTTTCTCGAAATTCGAAAAGTACATTAATTTTGTATTATTCATGTTTCAAGTTATCTAAATAGTTTGTAAAATGAGCTTACCAGCTCCTTTTTATGTGGCAATTGTCTGATCATGATGCAAGTTGTTCAGTTTTTTTTTTTAAGTGTAGCCTTTTTACCAACAACTAACACATCGGAATTACAACTGCTTACGTTCTACTTTCAAGCCTCTAAAATACCGTTTTCAGATGTGTGAGGGGTCGCACATTTTCAAAATCTATGCGCCATGTATTGAGTCTTAAAACCCCATCCAGCGTGACCTATAACCCAACCAAATGATTGAGGCATTAGAGTACCTTCTGCCAGGATCACATATTTGGCTCAAAGAATAGTTTGCTCCCAAACTGAAATGTCCTTATTCAGAAATTGACGTTGACTTTATTTCATTTTTTGTTTTTCTTTTCGTTTTTTTTTTTTTTGTCAAAGGGAAACTGTTCATTTCCTTTAAGACTATTCCGAGAGGCCGTTCCTCCGAAGTGAGAGTAAGGGTCATTTTCCACGAGTCATTTTTATAAATAGACATGGAAGGTCTTTACAAAAAAATATTTAAACACATGAATCCCTGTTTCGAATAGTTATTAAGTAGACTCTGATAAATTAGATTATATAATTGAAATCGCCCCTATCATAAAGCAATGTTAAGGGTTTTGTCACGGAGAAGGTGAGACAAATTACTAAGGTTCACCCTTTACGTCATCTTTGGTTAAGCAAACATAGTTCATTGTATTTTCAAGACGCGTCGGCTATGCTTGGCAATGAGCCAGGTATAGTTTGAATAACAAAACGAATTAATGCTTTTTTAGCAATGTTGGACAATAACTAAGGGGATTAGACCCTATAGCTTTTATACAGGGATACCTAGGGCTGGGGTGGAGACAAAGAGAAAAGCGTGAAAAGACAGGTGAAAAACAGCTTGAGAAAAAGTGGTCTTTATGTGCTGGGGTGTATACGTCAGTACGGGCAAGACTCCCAAGCGTTGTGGGAGAAGGCTTTAGTTTCTGCTATCGAGAGCAGTTGGAAGTTTTGCTACAGAGAGCAGAACCTATTTTGCAAAAGAGAGCATTAGTAGGCTGAGTCACAAGAATCAAATCACTGTTCGTGGAGAAACAAATTCAAGCAAGGCCTTGGGTTGTAAATATATTTAATTTCTTTTTTCTGCAAATCCAAGTCGTAGTAGCATGTAAATTAGTAAGTACATGTGGATTAATGGTTTAATTGTGTAAATAGATTTACGTTCACCAGGGCAAAGAACGAATAGTATGGAAGAGAAAGAAATATTCAGTGAATAAATTTAGTAAATGTTGCAAGTTATATGCGTAACGTGAACGGAAATGCTGACATAGCCGCGATATATATAAGTAGAGTGGACAATTGATTTTATTAACAATTTATGTATGATGGAATATTTACGTGGTTGAATATATGTTTGATTGAATATTTTATTCTATTTCTTTTAAAGGGGTTTTTGTGGGTTAACAACTACTCAATAAACGAGAAACACAATACCAACAAGTTTAGTCACTATTTCTTGAATCCGTCCAAAATCTAAATATACCCCACTCGTAATAGGTTTAATGTAAGTTATTAGTGACTTCGCTGAATTCAGCTATGCGGATACACTTTAACCTGACTAGTTTCAAAGTGCATTAATGTTTTAAATTCAGTTACTTATAAATTTTGATACAGGACATGATTGGCGTAGAGAATGCTTATTTCTGAAATCAACATTCTTGAACACTGTATTGGCGGAGATAGAAAATTTTGGCCAAAAATACGCCCGATATCACCGGAAAGGGCCCTTTCCGGGTTGTCTAACGTGATATCATAGCAGCTGTCAGAAGCGTATTGCATAAAAAGGTAGAGAGGCCTATCGTAAAAAGTGTAGAAAAAGAAAAGTTGTTTGATTGCAGTTAAAGGGGGATTAAGCTTCTGAATCAAGGGAAAAGAAAATCATTGAGTAGTAGCGTAGCTAGACTTTTTTTCGGGAGGGGAAGTGGGGGGGGGGGGGGTTCAAGCACCCAAATTTTCCGAATTTTTCATTTATGTGTAAACGCCATTTCTCTGGGGACGCGATTTGCGGCTCGCAAAGCTCGCCGAGGTTTCCACACTCAGTCGGCAAAGTTTTGGAAATGTGGAGCTTGTGTTCAGAAAAGAATTGGATTCTGGGTTTCCTATATAAGGAAATGTGAAAAATTCGGGATAACTGAAAAATTTGAATATTTAATTAGCAAGCCTGAGATAGCACAGCTACCAACGATCGCTGTTGCTACACAGTGTTATCTAAGACCTACTAAAAGAGGCCGTAGGACGACACCCTAAGGGTCAAGAGCTTATATTAGGGAAAATTAATGGAATTTTGATAAAAGATTCATGAAAATAACACCGTATTTGCCGATATCGCTTAACCCTTTACCGTTGTTTGGGTCCTTTTGGACCCATGCGGAGAGCTCGGCTGTCAACCATCTTTACTGTTTCACGCGGAGCTCGAAACTGCGAGTAACTACCCGAAAATTCGGCCACAACAACGAGAGAGACAATAGTTTAAGGTCACGGGGTCAATGGCCTACGGAAGCCGATGCGGGGCGGGCTACGTCCGCTTTTCCGCCCACTCCCGAGGCGCGCAAATATGCCCCGATCGGAGCACAACTGTAAAGGGTTAATGATCTGATGATTTTGTCATTTCCAGAGTTCGGAAATTAAACCAAACTGACTAATGACGGATCACGACTGCAAGCAGGAACTGAAATTTTCCCCGCGCGAATCGCGGGGAAAATTTTGCATATTGAAAACAAATAATTACAAAAATGGGGTTATATTGTAGAGAATTGGGAATTTCATGGAAACTAAACTGGGAAAAATTCATTGTAGTTGACCGATGTCACAAATGGCAAATTTTCGAAGTTTTCGCTTTTTAGAGCCAGGGGAGCAATCGCTCCCTGTCCCCTGTAGCTACGCCACCGTTATTGAGTATCCTTGATTTTGTATTGCATGTATTCCATTTCCATACTAATTTTTAGCATATCACAGCATTCCAAGTGTCATATCAACACTCCTCGGGCGCTTTATTGTTGTATGATGAATGAAATTATATTATTAAAGGCCTAAATATGAAGTAATTGTTCATAATCATCGGTCATTTTCTGAATTAAAGCATCTTTAATAATGGCCCAAATATTCGTTAATTGCTTATGGTCATTAGTCATTTTATGAGTGAAATAATTCAATTTTTTTTTAAATGAGACTGACAGAAAGTTGATAAACTGAACCGAAAGGAATAAAAATAACAGAATAAAAATAACAAATACAATGATTTCCAAAGTAGAAACCACTGTACGAACCGTGTGGAGCTTAAAAAGCGGTATAATAAACTCATCTGGAGAAGCAAAAACCCAAGTTGTAACAGACTTAAATCTTTCAGGAAAAAAAATTAAAAAGAAAAAAAAAACAAAAAAAAAAAAAACGATACTGCCCGTCGGGTAATTATGTAACAAGTCTTTGGAAATTTTTATGGCATTAAGATATTTTATATATTCTCTCACTGTATGTAAAAGTCACAGTTTCAGAAAGAGTGTGTAAGAAATAAGATACCGTACTAACCTTCTATTCCGAGCAGTATAATATACTTTTGGATGATCAGTTTCGAATGGGATTAGCGATTGATGCTGGTGCATATTTTAAATATGTTCCTGTTTTAGTTACCGTTCATTGGAGGGTGTGCAGAAGTGTCAAGCTATATTCATGCGTTCCCTTTCTTTAAGAGAAACGGTTAAATGTTAAATTTTGAAGCTTGGATTTTGTAAGTTCTAGTTTTTGGTTCTTTTAAAAAGGTTTTAACAATAGCATTCTTAACTTTTTACATAGTTTTCGAATGTGAAGGTTTGTTTTCATGAGGGGGTTAAAATGTGCAGTATCGCCCCATTCAATTTTATGTCCCACATTCCCAAGGATTACCGCCCGTGTTGGATAATGAATATTAGTGTAATTTAGGCACGAATTTAGTCGATATGCAGTTTTGAGTTACTGTTAATTAGTATAATATTCTAAGGAAGGAAAATCGAAAAAAAAACGCTTCGTAATAAAGAATGACAGTCATTAAAAGAAGGGTTTAAGGTCACAACAGGATTTGATATGTTACAGGAGTACTTATTCTGAGCATCTTGGTGAAACAGCATTGAAATCCGATGTGTGGTTCTCAAGATATGAGCAAGTAAAGTTTCCACATTTTCATCAAAAAGTGAACTTAAAGCAAGCACATATGACATCACATTCCCAAATCAATGGGCAGTGTTTTGTTTTTGTTTAAACTTTAGACTGAATTTTCTCCTCAACAATCCCATACAGTATTATTAAAATATGATTGCAAAAGTGGCATGAGAATTTTACAAACTTTGCATTGCTCACAGGGAGGGCATTCTCCTATTAACTTCAAGGTCAACACAACAGTCTGATAAAACAAAGGGAAATAAAGCATTCCTTGTCAATGTGAGGAAGTAATGCAAGCCCTGCTTCCCTCAAACTCACTTTTGAAGACAAATCTACTCACTTTATTTAATGATATCTCCAGAAATACATGTCCGATTTGAATGGAACTTTCACCACACTGTGATTTGGTTACTCCTTCACTTATGAAAATCGAATTTCTGCCTAAACTTCCCCTTTAAGATTGTTCAGTGAAAAGATGGTTTGCAATTCCCGGCTTCATCTCTGCTGTGCACTTTTAAAATTGTCGTACAACAAGACACACTTTAACTGGGACAGGTGTTGCTGACTGAGATTGTAATGTTCGGCAACCGGGAATCCACGATAATTCTTTCTTATGCTGAGCTTGTGATTATTACAACGAAGTCTGAATTTTGTGCTTGTTTCGCCTTTGTACACTGTTAAAAATTTCTGTGAATTTACAGACTTTTTTTTAACTTAATCTTTTTGTATTTTACTTTTAATAGAGATTTTCTGTATCTTTACAGACACTTTGTATTGTTACAATTAAAAAAGGTTGTTTAACATGTATTTTCTGTTTATTTGAAAAACCATTTCTGTCTGCTTTTTTAACCAAATTTTACTGCTTTGTAAAACTTTTTCTGTAAATTTACAGAAATTTTAACAGTATTTTGTATTTTTCTGATTTCACATAAATGTACTGTCATTTAAGAAACATTCATTTTGTTTTTAAGCTGAAAAAGAAACAAAAATAAGCCCAAACAAACAAATAAGAAATAGCTAGAAAATTTTCAATATATAACATGCATCGTTCTGCGAAGTTTCAGTTAAAAAAAAATTTTGGCAAATTTATGGCCCTATAACTTACATTTATTGTAAAAGCATACTAAGTTATTACGTTCTTAGTTATAAATGTCATAGAACTGGTGTTTTGTCACACATTTTTAAGTAAAAAGAAATTGTAAGGCCCTTATTTCAGAGCACTGACAATTGGTATACTGATGTCAACTCATCGCCACAGGCGCTCATGCACGTGATTGGAGCAAATTAAAAACGTTTCAAAAATTTACTTGAAAGAGTCTGTAAATTTACCACTTGATGACGTAAATCTCATTTTGCATAAATGGGTAGAGCTTATTTTGTAGGCATTTTCCGAACAAAAGGATTGCTGTTGCTTTGAATAATATCTTCTTTGGCGTTTTTTAATCAGGAAGTGATAAACTTATTGTTTACGTTGTCTGGAAATGTTTGCAACCAATGTATTTGCATTCTTTGCCATATTTATTTTAAAAACAATTATTATATTGTACAAGAAATGTGACTTTCCAATTACAAAGTTCCTAGAGATAGCAGTGTACTTGACAACAACATGACAACAAAGCATCCTCAATGTGTTTTGATTGAAAACAACTTCGAAACGACACTTTACGTTGATAAGCAAATACCTGATCTACGTAATGGTGAAGTGTATGTTACGTAATAACATATGGAAGAAAAAAGCGATATTATAACAAATATTTAAACGTTGGGAATGAAAACAGTAGGCTGTAAATTCACATAAAATTAAGGTAAACAAAACACAACAATTCTGTAATTCGATTTTACAGTAGACTTTTGTAAGCTAATTTACATGAAAAAACTGTAAAGAAAAAACAAACCCTTAATGTTTTTTCATGATTACAGTCTGGCTGTAAAAGAAACATTATTTGGTTGGAAAAAAATTTGCCATAAAAATTATGTAAATTTACAGAGAAATTTTTTAACAGTGTACGTGGCCAAGGGACGTTGGGTGCAGAAAAGTAGATAAACTACATTAGTATATAGAATCACAATCGAAGTCTCCTGATTTTAGAATTGTACCTGAAGCTTGGAAGTAACTAATGGGGGAAGCTCTAAATTGCTGAAACTTGGCACCGGGCTTTGTTAAATGCCCTATTGCCTGTTTTAAGATTGTCTACAGTGGGGGGTTACGGATTAGTCCGTCTCCCCCTTTAAATGCGAAACGACAACCCACCAAACCTCAAATCCCTCCTCACATTATACGCTTTCTTTTCTTGTTCAAGGGTTTAAAACCAAAAAGTTATTTAACAAAATCTCTTACTGCATAGTATCTACCATGATATCGACATTTACATTTATATATAAAAGGCCCAAAAGAGGACAAGCCCAGGTTGATATTTCGAGAGTAGTTACTATGTATGGTAGCCTAGAAATTTTTTAAAATAAATTCCATGACCCTGACATGACAAATTTAGCTTTAGCACTTGTTTCGTTCAAAAGACTGTTCTTATCGGAGCATATAGGCCTATGGCAAGTGAAAATACTCAAAACACGAAATACAGTAGCACAATTAGATAAAAATTGCATTCGCCCTAGTTCCTCGGGTGCGATAAGACTATTGTAATAACAGACTAATTCGGCTTGGCATTACGGAGTAATAATTTCTTAGAGTGTCTACAGTTAAAAGTGTACTTCTCTTTTTAAGCGAGCCATGTGGGACTTACACAATAATATTTTACCCTATTGCAAAGTTTCCATCTGTTTTTCAAATTGTAAATCAAAGAAATGCAACACCAGACTGAGCGAGGACTTTCAAAATTACTGTACACTTCCAGAAAAAATACACAAACACAGATAACAGCCTTAAAATTGATTACCGGAATTTTTCTGTAGTCTTCATATGTCTCTTTTTCGTTCTGTCAATTTATACCTACTTTCAGCCTTTTTCACCGTGTATCTTGGAGATCATACAGAAAGTTCAATATTTTAACCTAGCTTCTAACAGATGCACTTTTTGCAACTAGGAAAACTGTCAATTATATGTAAGGCTCATCTACGAAAGTAAAAAAAAAGGAAGCCTTGGAAATATTAGGGGTCTTGTCCGGTGCGCCCCTCCAAATACGCCTGTGCACAAAACAACACAATTTCCAACCTGTATACAGGTATGTTTTCAAGCTGAAGGATGATAAGGTCATTCCTTATAAGCTACTAGTTGACCCTTAGTGCGGAGTTGTTAACAACAACCCCCTACCTCAACATGCTTAGGTATATCGGACGTGACAGCCATCGTTGCCTAATTTACGTGATCAAGTTCTTTTATAACGGTCACGTTCATACTTCTACCAACCTTTGAATAATCAAAATGCATTTGTTCTTGCCTTAAAAGCGAGCTTGTCGACTTATAAACGTACATCTTAGTAACTTCTGGAACATCTTACATATTCATGCCAATTTGAGGAAAATGTGGCCTACAAATTCTGAACTCTTTATGAATAAAAAATACTGGCGTTTCCGATGAAAGATAAGGTAACCTCGTCGGGAATAGTAATTTAGGCTCGTGCAACGTTGGTTCCCAGCTCATTTACAGTCACCAGAAGACTCAAGAGCAAGGTTTGTGCTAGGACTTGCTCGACAGGGGGCCAGGATTTCAAGGACCTGACAAAGGCGATGAGTTATTCCCGGTGGGAAGTGACTTGGCAAATGGAATTTTAGGCGCGCGTAGGGCGCCGAAATTTCTGGCTTTCTAGTTAACAAACACCTAAAAATCTGTGTATTTTGATGGAAATTAAAATTTCTGAAAGACATTTGACTTATTTAAGGATCATTAAAAGGTTGGGATATTCACTAAAGAATACTGTACTTCCTTCTTGTGGGCAACATCAAAAACGTTATGTAGGTGACAGCTGAAATTCTTTCGGGGTTATGCATTTCACCGTACTAGGCCTACCTACTGAGGCTCTCAGACGAAGTTAAAAATTTGCTCGAAAAAAAATTTTCCGTTTTTTTGAACTAAGATTTGAAAATTAGGAGTGTGCTATATTGGGGAAATTATGGAATTTAATGTAAGAAACAGTTGTTTTTGGTAAGGTTATAATGAAAAATTTGGGTTGCTTTTTACTAAGTAATATGCCTTTCAAGAGCAAAATTAGGTAGAATGTCGGGTTGATTAAAAGAGTTGGCTTTGGTTAGCTATTGTACGGAGTGTCAATTGAAATTTGAAATTTTTGCCACTTTTAACAATACAAAGCTCATATTTCAGTGAAAAATGGTACTTTTATGACAGAGTGTTAGATTTTATGGAAACAATTGACCTTCTTTTGAGAAAAGTCAAGTATGGGGTGATTTGCAGTATTGTTGGGGTTACTGAAAAAGTGTTAGGGTTAAGTTAATCCTATCCCTAAGCCCTCGGACCATATTGGAAAATTTTCCCCCAAGAAAAAGTTTGGCTTTCCATATATGTAGAGTGTTATAATGTATATATTGGCACAGGCGTACGGAAGGGTTTCCGTTTGGGAGGGAAAGGATTGTTATTTTTCCGAAAAATGTTATCCTGCCCCCCAAAACTATCTAAATGAAGAGCTCAGAAATTGTTGAAGAATTGAGAATCCCTACACAACAGGAAATGGCATTTTCCAGGCTCGTTACTAGAAACAAAGCGGTAGTTTTTGAGAGTTCTTTCGCAATGAAATTTTTGCCTCATATTGCCCATAAACAAGGAATAACTTTCAAGTTTGCATTGATCTGTTACAATTAAGTAATCGACCAAAGCTTTATCTATGAGGAGCGCCACCATCAGTTGGCAAAGGGAGTACAAAATGTTAAAAAATCTAACCTCAGACAGTCGGAAATAGCATTCGTCATACTTGTAAGTAGAAATGAAGCAGTTTTTATTTACAGCTATTCAAAGAAATCTTCATCTCAATAGAAAGAAAAAAACACAACTTGATAAGTGAACAGAAAATTATCAGATAAAAGGTACCTCTACAAGTAGCCGTTATGGTCCTGTATCTTAACGAAGGAAACTGTAACACGGAAATAGAAAACATACTGTTTTTGACGCTATGAAAAATCTTGTATTCAATTGAAAGTTCTACTAAATAAATGAAATTTTCTACGTGACTTCCCGAATTCCAGAATATAAATAATGAATGATTTTACTCACAATGTTTTTGAAAAAATGCCATGTTACAAAGTGGCTTCAAATGAATTTTCAGTCACATTACTATTTATCAATATGTGTAGCTGAAATTAGCCTGGTCGAATTTCATTACCATTGCTACAATTTGACTGTCGGGACAGTCAAGATGACAGACCCTTGGACATTGCATGCACCTGAACAACCTCTTGTCAGTTTTTCATAAGAACAATTCGGAACTATTGATAAGCGAAATCAAGAAGATCTTCAGTGTAACTGCGGTTTTGGGGGATTACATCTTTTATCGTATGTCTACAGATGAAGGCTACCCGACAAAATTGGATTTTCTCAACGACAGGGGGAGGGCAGCCTCCCCGGACGGGGGCATGAACCCCGGTTCCCCTCCGGAGCCACCCGTGGTTACGTCTGCTTCTGGAAATTTCAGCCTTCCTTGTCTGCAACACATGTCTTGTTTATGTACGACCTTGCGCGCACGGATTGAAAATGGGAAAAGATAAATGGAATGAGGAATACTAGAGCTGGTAAGAAGTGCCTAATACCGATTCCGATATGTTTTAAAGCAGCGGTACAAAAGTAGTTCATTAACTTAAAAGAAAAAAATAATTCATGATCATCCATCCAGTAACTTCAGTGATTAACGTTTTTCACTTTTCGACAGCCCCCAAAATAGTGCCGTTCTTTCCCCGACAGGGGAGGAGATAGGACAAGGTACAAGGAATGAGGTGTAACAGAGCTAAGAAGAAGTGATTAAAATCGATTCCGGTATGTGTTGAAATAGCGTTACATAAGAAAAAATATGTTCCAGATCACCCATATAGTAAATTCAGTCATCGTAGGGGTTTTTTGTTATTTTTTTAATTCTAGGCCTCCCTGACGAAAAGTCAAAATGATTTGCGGTTTCTGAGGCGTAGCAGTATTTGCTTGTTTGTAATTCATAAAGTGATTTATAAAGTTTCCCCGTTTTGGGGTAAAATTTTACTGAATCAACTTTGGAGAAAAACGTGTGCTTAGGTTATTTTCAGTAAGGGGTAAGGGACGAAAAACAATGCCTCTACTATACGACGACTGACCTGACGCTCATTCCTAAAATTTGCATCATTTTCATGACTTTTTGCAACGATTTGTCTAGATCCTACTTTTTCACCAGAAGTAGATTTGCAAAGAAACTTACCCTTCCTGTTGCCAAATAATCCCATCACAGACATGTTACAAAATCTTTTTGATATTCACAACAGAGAAAACTGTATTAAAGAAAAACCGCGGAAAAGGTCAACATCCACTTAGCTTTCAGTGTGTGCGTTTTGTCTTGGTTTAGTTGAGATTGTAACTACCGTCAATAGCTTTCTTGAGACCAACGAATAATGAACTCCGAAGCATCGTCTGCCTACATCAGTATCAAGTGAATGTAAACAACTGCTCAATCACTCTCGGAGTCGGGGGAACTGTGTTGCTATAGGCGCGTGGCAGTAATTGATTCCTTGCCGAAGGCAGGCAAGGAATCTATGCGATGGTGATGTCGTGTGTGTGTATGTGTGGGTGTATGTGTGTGAGTGTTTGTGTTTGTGGCACTTTGCTCGTAATCTTGATATCTCAAAATGGGAATGACCAACACTTTTCATATTTAGTATATAGATTTTTCATGTTGAGAGAAAGAACCCTATTGTTTTGGTGGAGGTCAAAGGTTATTTGAGGTCACCAGCAGTAAATCTACGAAAACCTCCTAAATTGCTTGTAATCGCGATATCTATGATGAACACTGTAGGGCTGCTATCACCAGAGCAAGATGGAGTCTGTATCAAATAAAGAATTCTCTTTCGGCAAGGAATCACTAAGCCTTTGGGGTTTCTGGTTCTGTCTCAAACCTAGTACTTGTCGGTTGCCAACTCTAAAGCAAACGGTTAAGTAACCCTTCAACATTCAGATCCCAAGCAACATAGAAAAGAGCACAATTAAGCGTCCAGCAGATAACTTAATAAGAGTAGTAAAAAATTGTAAACTAGGAAATTATAACGTCTGACATTTTTGTAAATAAACAGTGTTTGAGTAAGCTATTGTCAAGAAATAAACACATGTACTTATTTGCAGCTGTGTTAAAGTAGAGATTGGTTGTCATTGTACACTGAAGGAATATCCGGTTACACAGTCAAGTACAGCTGGTAGTGAAGAAATTTTTTGATTCCTGCAACGTAGCACTGCATCACAAAAAACTTGGAACCTATACCCAGGTTGTATAATATGACCTTATGAGATGAATCTATGACAAAACTTGTTTGGAATGTTTTAAAACTTGTGCTAACCTGCCAGGGTGTCATATATTGTCAGTGGCGTAGGAATCAAAATGATATGGGGAGGGGGAAAGAAACGAGTAAGGGTAAGGGCACCTCACCCTACACAATTGATAAAAATGTACGTTTTGATGATAAATTTTTTCGTTTTTTCTACGAGGAAGACCATTTTTTTAATAAGAAAAAAAAAAAGCATGTTTTCTCATAAGTGTGAACACTAGAATGAACACAATAATGTAAGCGGCGCGCCGAGTGCGGCAAAAATTTAGGTCTTTTTACACATTTGTAAATATGGTGCTTGTATTGCAGAAAATATTTTAGATTCAGGGTTTCATGTAATTAAATTTCAATACTTGGGGTACTATCGAAGAATCTGCTTTTCCAATTAGCATTTATCTGACTCTGAGATAGCATGTCTACTTAAGATCGTTGTTGTTTTATCATGTTATCTAAGGAGTGCGGATTGAGGCCTCTCGGCAACATTCAAAAAGCTCCCGAAACTTTACCTTTTTTAGACAAAATGTTTAAAATTTGAAAGCCTATTATGGAGAAAATTTAGTAGCAGGTAAACGACACTGTAGCGGTTCGAAAAAGTTTACCACTAACTGCTTTCTGAGCGACCACTTACTACATGAAGGGTTGCAATTGAAGACTCGCGAAGCGCGCGGGAAATTTTGAAAGTAATAACTAAAACTATGGAACTTTAATTTGGCAGAATTCGGAATTTATGAAGGAAAAGTGAGATAATTACACTGTATTTGACTGATGTCTCAAAAATTTCCGAATTTTTCACTTTTCGAGCCAGGAGACAATCGCCCCTGCCTCCTGTAGCTAGGACATTGCTCTGCAACATTGAACTTTTATAACATTTTGACACTTCAATAACTAAAGAATCCATCTCCACAGACTACTCAACTGACAGGGTTAGAAGGTATCTGAGTATAGGTGTTTTTGAGAGCATTTGGTTACAGTAGGCCAATGGTTCCCTGCTTGGAATATAAAGTCTAGCTCGAAAAGACTATCTTCAGTTGGCGCGGAGCGTACAGAAAAGTTTGAAAAATCGCGGCCTACCTATTTCCAGCCGGAAATGGCATGTCTCGGGCTTGTTAGTAGTAGCTAAGTTTTCAGATTTTTCTTTCAAGTGTAATCACCACTGTATTAGGGATGTACTGCGGCGACCGAAGCGTGCGGAAATGTTTGCGGCTTTTAAAATAGTAAATGTAGATATGGAGCTTGTGTTACAGAAGCTTTGTATTCTAGGTTTCCTGTAAGGAAATTTAAAGAGTTGGGAAATTACTGAAGAATATGCACTTCCTTCATATATTGGAAGCAAATCTGAGAATAATTGTTTTTTCTAAAGTCGCCCCGACTCTCTGGCAAAGAGTCGTCCGGCAAAACCAAACTATAAGCTGCTTCCCGAGTAAGCTAGATTGCATGACCACTGGGCCGTTCTTGCTACATATATTATCTAAGGCCTACGAAATGACACTCTTCAAAGAAATTTCAAAAGTTTCTCAAACTTTGTCGTTTTTTTTTGACAAAATATTTCAAAATCAACAGCTTTCATTGAATATGTTTTCGAATTCTGTTAAAGACAGTTTACAAAAAAAAAAAAAAAAGAAGGAAAATAGCTGCCGGTGTCCCTTGATGATGTGGCTTCACATTTGTCACGTCATTTGTAGGGCTCGGAGTAGTTTACCAAACTGATTTGTGAGAGAGAAGTAATGCATTTTACATTTCATTTGCGCGCCGGAAATTTCCTTTTTTTGAGATTTGGAAAAACGAAAAAAAAAAAAAAAAAACAAAAAAAAAAAAAAAAAAAAACAGCCGTCCGCTCCCTAAGCCTATGTATATTGTTCCGGTGCGTCAAATCAATCAACGTCAACCATTTCTGAAATTAGTTTGAGACTCACAGATAAATCTTTTTCATATTAAAGAAGTCGCTTCGGTCGTTGTGCTTAATTACGCTTTTTTATATCTTCATTCAAAATAAATTTAATATCGCAGTTCAATTCATTACAAAATATAGAATTCAAGCTTTGAATATCCACGTTGTAAAGAAATAGAGGTACGTCAGTACTATTCATCTCAAAAAGAGCTCATTTGCAAGATGATCATTAACCATTACTGTCTGTTATCGTAGACAATGCAGGTAGAGCAACAATAACCTCAATAATAACCGCAATAGTAAATATAAAGCTGTCCAATATTAAACGGGCGACAGTAAAGCTTACTGGATATTTATTCGTTCAGGTAATGTCACCTTAACACTTGGAGAATGGGTTGTTATTGCTTTACATATGCTTATAGTGGTTCTGAAAATATATTTTCATTAATTGATAAGTCAATATGTAGATATATAAGCGACTATTCAATACAACGCTTGCAGGTTCGCTCAAATAAATGAATAGAGAATATTTATATATATAAAACCATAAATGAAAAAACAAGACAACTTGTAGTTTCAGTTTCAGGAATCTATTTCAAATTTTCAGCAACACAGTGCCTTTCTCAAGAAAACAACCCAAAATGACAAAAAGACTCCAACACTCTCTAACCAAATAGACATAAAAAGCAGGGAATAATAGAAGAATACAAAATTACTAGACCGGAACTAAATAAGGTACCACTTATACATACACAGAAGCGTTGTACTGGACGAGCACGAAAACAAAGAAGAAAAGAAAGCTGAAACACCGGCCAGCAGCGAGAAAACGGGAATTAAAGAAACTCGTATAAGACAGCACGAGAGGGCCGTCTCCTCGGCTTTTTGTTCTGGCTGTCAAAGCCATCACTAGAGTTAAGACCATCAGGCCATATTGTACCCAGTTTGTTCGACATCCATAATCTCTCAATAGAGCCAAGTTTTCTGCCTGCCTTATCCAAGACAAGTTTCCTAGAACTAACGGACATATCCGGGGGAAAGTAGGGGGCGCCATGGATTGTAAAATTATTAACTTAAATTCATTAGGTGAGTGTTCCGTCAGATGAGAGTACAGTCTAAAACAACCCTTCATGAAATCATTACCCTCCCCATCACCCCCTAACCTAACCCTGTTCCTAAGGGCACAACGATGATTAGCCATACGTTCTTTAAGATTTGTTGTCATCCCCACATATTGCATCCCACATTCTGGACAGAAAATACAATAAACCACCCAAGTAGCCGTACAATTGACATTAGCAGCCTTCACTTTATAAACTCTACCACTTGACTTACTGGTAACCTTATTGGTGTTCACAAGGCTCTTGTATAGTATGCAATTCCTATCACAGTAATTACTGGGACCAAAATTAGTATCCTTTGAGTTAACCTTTGCCCTGACCAGTAAACGACCCAAATTTGGAGGCTGACTAAAGGATAGTAATGGTCTATGGGGCATCGCCTCCTTCATAACCGGAGAAAGATGCAATAACGACTGGTGTCGTACGAGAATCTCTTGGATATTAGGCAGCCCCGAGTGATATTCAACCACAAGAGGTACGCGAAGTGAGGGCGCTTCCTCTTGATCGTGTGACTGAGAACAATCTCTGAGAGCACGATTAATTGCCGCTTAAACCTTACGCTTAGAATGACCACGTTTATTTAAAGCAACAGCAAGCTCAGCACACCTGCGTTCAACAAGTTCGGGTGAAGAACAAATAGAATTAATACGTTTAGTCAGGCTATAGGCAATACTCCGCTTAACGTGACCCGGATGGCAACTATCAGAAGGAAGATAAAGCATGGTATCAGTTGGTTTGCGATAAACATCGGTTTCTAATGAACCATCAGCTTTAAGCTTAATTGTTACATCAAGAAAATTTATACCAAACCTGCAAGATTCTGTCTTACCTAAAATTCATAAGTCGGGTGTGCCCGGACGCCCTGCTATCTCGGGTAATGGGTCCCCTACTGAACATTTGTCCGAGTTAGTGGATTATTTCATTAATCCGCTAGTCCCTTTTATCGACTCTTACTTGAAAGACACCTTTGACTTTCTAAAAAAGCTTAGAAAATTACCCCCTTTACCACAAGGGGCCTTAGGGTTAGGGTTTAGGGTTAGGGTTAGGGTCCTAACTCTCTGAGAAAAAAATCGCCCCCGGCAAAAACAGAGCACATCTTTGGTTAGTCCTCTTCAAGGCCCGTTTAGGGTCGATATCAATTTGCCCCCATCTCTTCCCTGTGAGACGCTTGACTGGCCCAAAAGTGCACTTTGGGACCCTCCCTCTTTTAATTAATCTCCCTCCCACAGGCACGAGCGCAACGAAGGTTGGAGAAAAAAGCTCCCCGTGGCTGGCGCGGCCGGCGTCTCAGTACATATAAAAGAGTCAGTCGGAATTTCCCACCCTAAGGACCGTTCGCGCAGGCTAACTCTGAAAATACCGATTTCTTCCGTAACGCGACGGTTCCACCGGGACTATTCAAAGACCCCGCAAGGTACAGCTCTAAAAAATGAAACCAAGTCGTGTGCATCTGTTGCAAAGCTAGAGAATAATAGTCGAGCCGATCGGAGCCTTTCCGATGGTATTAGAGACTTTTCCCGGAGGCGACTTTTTCGAGCAGTTTTTCCTTGATATCTCCTCGTAGCGAGACGCGATTGCCACGCGCTTGGTGTCAGTGGAAAGGTCTTTTGGGGCCGCATCAGTGTTGTGATTTTGAAGAAAAACGAACGTTGGGCGGAGGCGCGAGAGGGAAAAATACGGAAAAATTTTCGTGACCTACTTAACGGACTTAAAAAAAAAAAAAAAAAAAATCTGTGGATGATTTATTCTCGTGATGGCTATGATTTCATCACTGGCTGTGTTAATTATTGATGACAAGTTTTGTTACATGCGTGTGATGATGAAAAAATTTTCTCAGGCGGTCCGGTTGCGCCTCTGTCTGAATCAGGGGGCCCTTCCCGCCTTCCCGTTACTCAGTCGTCGGCCGGGCGGGCCCTCAGATACTAAATTTTTCGCTTTGCGGGTCTCGAGGTTCATGCAGACAGGCGCGGCGAACTTGACTGACTGCTAGAAACACGTACGTAATAGATAGAGAGGTCGCTATACTCTTTTGCACGCACGCGTGTCCCGGGGAGAAATGATGATTCACGCGCTTGCTACGGTGTGGGTACGGGGAATTTGGCGTGACCCTTACTCTTTTGAGATGATCTCATCAACGGATAGCTCTGACTTAGGTCTACAAAGGGTCATTAACCCTGACTGGAAAATGAATCGCGCTCACCCCGATTTCGTGCTTTAATGAAAGAGTTAGGGTCGCCCAACCCTAACTCCGAGGTTAGGGTCGAGTGGAACGACACCCGCTTTTTTTGGCAGAATCGTGACCTGCCGAGTTAGGGCCACAAGGAAACACCCGCCCTTTGTCGAAAATGGCCCATCTTGAAGTAAGGGTGCTTAGGAACCGCCTCAGGGTTAGGATTCGGGTTAGGATTAGGGTTAGGGGTCAGGGTTTTAGGGTTAGGGTTTAGGGTTAGGGGTCAGGGTTTTAGGGTTAGGGTTAGGGTCCTAACTCTCTGAGAAAAAAATCGCCCCGGCAAAAACCGAACACGTTTTTGGATAGTCCTCTTCAAGGCCCGTTTAGGGTCGATATCAATTTGCCCCCATCTCTTCCCTGTAAGACTCTAGACCGGGCCAAAAGTGCACTTTGGGACCCTCCCTCTTTTAATTAATCTCCCTCCCACAGGCAGGAGCGCAAACCGACGAGAGAAAAATGCTCCCCGTGGCTGGCGCGGCCGGCGTCTCAGTACGTATAAAAGATTCAGTCGGTGGAGTGAGCGAAAAATTGTCCACCCTAAGGAAAGGACCCTTCGCGCAGGCTAACTCTGAAAATACCGATTTCTTCCGTAACGCGACGGTTCCAGCGGAACTATTCAAAGACCCCGCAAGGTACAGCTCTAAAAAATAAAAACCAAGTCGTCTGCATCTGTTGGCAAGCTCGAGAATAATTTTCGAGCCCATCGGGGCCTTTCCGACGGAATTAGAGGCATTTCCCGGAGGCAACTTTTTCGAGCAGTTTTTCCTGGATATTTTCTCGTAGCGAGACGCGATTGGAACGCGCTTGGTGTCAGTGGAAAGGTCTTTTCGAGCTGCATCAGTGTTGCGATTTTGAAGAAAAACGGACGTTGGGCGGAGGCGCGAGAGGGAAAAATACGGAAAAATTTGCGTGACCTACTTAACGGACTTAAAAAAAAAAAAAAAAAAAAAAAAAATTTCATCTGTGGATGATTTATTCTCGTGATGGCTTTGATTTCATCACTGGCTGTGTTTATTATTGATGACAAGTTTTGTTGGATTCATGTGATGATGAAAAAATTGTCTTTCTCAGGCGGTCCGGTTGCGCCTCTGTCTGAATCAGGGGGCCTTTCCGCCTTCCCGTTACTCAGTCGTCGGCCGGGCGGGCCCTGAGATACTAAATTTGGCACTTTGCGGGTCTCGAGGTTCATGCAGGCAGGCTTGGCGAACTTGACTGACTGCTAGAAACACGTACGTAATAGATTAGAGAGGTCGCTATACTCTTTTGCACGCACGCATGTCCCGGGGAGAAATGATGATTCACGCGCTTACTACGGTGTGGGTACGGGGAATTTGGCGTGACCCTTACTCTTTTGAGGTTATGTAATCAACAGATAGCCCTGACTTAGGTCTACAAAGGGTCATTAACCCTGACTTGAAAATGAATCGCGCTCACCCAGAAATCGCGCTTTAATGAAAGAGTTAGGGTCGCGCAACCCTAACTCTGAGGTTAGGGTCGGGTGGAAGGACACCCGCTTTTTTTGGCCGAATCGTGACCTGCCGAGTTAGGGCCACAAGGAAACACCCGCCCTAGGTCGGAAATGGCCCATCTTGAAGTTAGGGTGCTTAGGAACCGCCTCAGAGTTAGGATTCGGGTTAGGGTTAGGGTTTGGGTTAGGGTTAGGGTTAGGGGTTAGGGTTAGGGTCCTAACTCTCTGGGAAAAAAATTGCCGGTGGCAAAAACCGAACACATCTTTGGATAGTCCTTTTCAAGGCCCGTTTAGGTTCGATCTCAATTTGCCCCTTTCTCTTCCCCGCAAGAATCTAGGCCGGCCCGAAAGTGCACTCCGGGGCCCTCCTTATTCCCCCACAGGAGCGGAACGAAGGTTTCAACCGATGAGAAAATGTTCCCCGTGGCGCGGGTGGCCTACGTCCGTCTTAGTATAAAAGAGTCAACGAGCGAAAATTACCAGGACCGTTCTCGCGGGCTTAATTTCCAAATACCATTTTTTCCGCAATAAGAAGGGCCCTACAAGATAAACGCTTCACAATTCAAAAAACCCAGTAGGTCCTACACTAAAATAAAAAATACCAAGCGTCTGCATCTCTCGAGAAGCCGAACAAGCATTTTGGAGCCGATCGGGGCCTTTTCAACGGAATGAGAGACTTTTTCCCGAGGCCAGTTTTTCGAGCAGTTTTTGGTCGATATTTTCTTGTAAGGAAAAGAGATGGCAACGCGCTCGGTGTCAGGTTAAAGCTGCCATTTCTCCAAAAATCTATGCTGTGAATTTAAAGGAAACGAGCAATTTGCCTCGTTCTCCCTTCTTTAAGTCTGTAGGCTGTCACAAAGCCGCAGTCTGCGGCCCTCACGCCCCCACCCCCTCCCAGGAGCGGACCGAAGAGTGGAAATTTATTCACTGAATGATCTGAAATAGTGCATTGTAAAGCCCGTATTACACAAATTACACGAATTACTCTTTTTTCCTACTGCAACGTTGTTTATGTGACATTGCATAGCAATTAGACTTTGACTATATCAATGTTTTTTTTTCTTTGTCTGTAAACTTTGTAAATGACAGGCAGAAGTTAGCAAATTTGATCTTTTTAGTTTGAAGAGAGTATTTTCTTTATGTAAAATGTATGTTATTCACGTAGGGTTTTGTACACAAATTCAGTTGCTTCATGATATGCACGGACCAAGAACATGTATTTTAGGAACTTGATAAAAAAAAAAAAAAAAAAAACCAAGAAATAAAAGTCATTGGGAACAATGTACAATCTGTGATTTGTCTGTCTCTGTTAGTAGGCTATTTTTGTCATTCTTTCCCTTCATCTTCAGGTGTATTTAAGATCTTATTAGCAGTCTCAAACAATATATGAGTAACCCCAAATTTGTGATTTTATTTATTAAAAGGTGAAATGACTGTCAGCCACATGTGACTTCAGGTTTTCGAGTAAACTGGTCATAGTAGAATCGTCCTGTGACTAGCCCAACCCCCCTCCTCCCCACCCCACCACACTTTCACATCCCCCCTCCTCCCAGACCCTGTTAAATCATGTTGTGAGAGACAGGTCAGTTGCTGGGAGGGGGCCAGGATTGCCGAACGTACGTTAATAGCACTTAATGCCGAACTTAATACACAGGCTGTTTCCGGAGGTGTCGGTGTTTTGGGATACCGGTTTTTCATTTTGCGGTAATGATATATATTTTTTTCGCGGCCCCTATGTTGCTTTGCACGTACAAAATAAGCGAGGCAGACTTCACCATAATTTGAATCGCGGTTTTCTCAATACAGGCATGCATCACGGTGTAATGATAATGTCGATTGCCCGTAGCTCAGAATAGGGCTCATAATTTGGTTTTTTCCTAGATGACTGGTGAAAACATTCACCTGAACATCAATTTCATTTCTCATGAATTCAATGAAAATTTCTTCAAATCGCCTTCGAAAAATTTCGCGTGCAGTTCTTCCAAAAATGAACTGTTGTGGAGATTTTAAGGCAATCCATCGCGGCGTGACTCCTGATTCGGAGATTATATACTTTGCTTTGTGGGGGAGATGAAAGTGGTTTCCGGCATGCAGGCAAAAATGGAAAGAGAGGGCGCCGGACTGTTTTCCTCTTGCGGCTAGTTGAAATACTGACTAATAGGCTGGTACACACGCTATCGGTATCATCCCTTGGGAAGAAAATTGGTCTGACCCTTACCTTTTTGAGATAATGAGATAAACGGATAGCTCTGACTTAGGGTTAGGGTTAGGGTTAGGGTTCGGGTCCTAACTCTCTGAGAAAAAAATCGCCCCCGGCAAAAACCGAGCACATCTTTGGATAGCACTTTGCAAGGCCCGTTTAGGGTCGACATCAATTTGCCCCCATCTCTTCCCTGTAAGACGCTAGACTGTCCCAAAAGTGCACTTTGGGACCCTCTTTCAATCTCCCTCCCACAGGCAGGAGCGCAAAGAAGGTTGGAGAAAAATGCTCCCCGCGGCTGGCGCGGCCGGCGTCTCAGTACGTATAAAAGAGTCAGTCGGTGGAGCGAGCGAAAACTAACCCTAACCCTAAGGGAGGACCGTTCGCGCAGGCTAACTCTGAAAATACCGATTTCTTCCGTAACGCGACGGTTTCGGCGGAACTATTCAAAGACCCCGCAAGGTACAGCTCCAAAAAATAAAACCAAGCCGTCTGCATCTGTTGCAAAGCTCGAGAATAATTTTCGAGCCGATCGGGGCCTTTCCGACGGAATTAGAGGCATTTCCCGGAGGCGACTTTTTCGAGCAGTTTTTCCTGGATATCTCCTCGTAGCGAGACGCGATTGCAACGCGCTTGGTGTCAGTGGGAAGGTCTTTTCGGGCCGCATCAGTGTTGCGATTTTGAAGAAAAACGAACGTCGGGCGGAGGCGCGAGAGGGAAAAATACGGAAAAATTTTCGTGACCTACTTAAGGGACTTAAAAAAAAAAAAAAAAATCAATCTGTGGATGATTTATTCTAGTGATGGCTTTAATTTCATCACTGGCTGTGTTAATTATTGATGACAAGTTTTGTCGGATTCATGTGATGATGATGAAAAAATTTTCTCAGGCGGTCCGGTTGCGCCTCTGTCTGAATCGGGGGGCCTTTCCGCCTTCCCGTTACTCAGTCGTCGGCCGGGCGGGCCCTGAGATACTAAATTGGGCACTTTGCGGGTCTCGAGGTTCATGCAGGCAGGCTTGGCAAACTTGACTGACTGCTAGAAACACGTACGTAATAGATTAGAGAGGTCGCTATACTCTTTTGCACGCACGCGTGTCCCGGGGAGAAATGATGATTCACGCGCTTGCTACGGTGTGGGTACGGGGAATTTGGCGTGACCCTTACTCTTTTGAGATGATCTCATCAACGGATAGCTCTGACTTAGGTCTACAAAGGGTCATTAAACCTGACTGGAAAATGAATCGCGCTCACCCAGAAATCGTGCTTTAATGAAAGAGTTAGGGTCGCCCAACCCTAACTCCGAGGTTAGGGTCGAGTGGAACGACACCCGCTTTTTTTTGCAGAATCGTGACCTGCCGAGTTAGGGCCACAAGGAAACACCCGCCCTTTGTCGAAAATGGCCCATCTTGAAGTTAGGGTGCTTAGGAACCGCCTCAGAGTTAGGGTTCGGGTCAGGGTGTAGGGGTTAGGGTTAGGGTCCTAACTCTCTGAGAAAAAAATCGCCCCCGGCAAAAACCGAGCACATCTTTGGATAGTCCTTTTCAAGGCCCGTTTAGGTTCGATCTCAATTTGCCCCTTTCTCTTCCCCGCAAGAATCTAGACCGGCCCGAAAGTGCACTCCGGGGCCCTCCTTTTTCCCCCACAGGAGCGGAACGAAGGTTGCAACCGATGAGAAAAGGTTCCCCGTGGCGCGGGTGGCCTACGTCCGTCTTAGTATAAAAGAGTCAACGAGCGAAAATTACCAGGGCCGTTCTCGCGGGCTTAATTTCCAAATACCATTTTTTCCGCAATAAGAAGGGCCCTACAAGATAAACGCTTCACAATTCAAAGAACCCAGTAGGTCCTACACTAAAATAAAAAAATACCAAGCGTCTGCATCCCTCGAGAAGCCGGACAAGCATTTTGGAGCCGATCGGAGCCTGCGGCCCTCATGCCACCACCCCCTCCCAGCAGCGGAACGAAGAGTGGAAATTTATTCACTGAATGATCTGAAATAGTGTATTGCAAAATCGTTTGCAAAACCCGTATTGCACAAATTAAACGAATTACTTTTTATCCTACTGCAACGTTGTTTATGTGACAATGCATAGCAAGATGGGCATAAAAACTGTGTAAACACATTTTTGCACTAAAAATGAAGAAAAACATAGACAGTGATTTGAGTAAAACAAAGTACCATCTTCAATACAGTGAATAAGCTTTAATATTTGTATTTATTTTTTTTTTATCTCAGCTAAAAGAAGTCCTCTGAAGATGGTTATCACACCATTTATATGCAGTATTAGATTTTGTCACACACAGTTTGTAAGTTTAGACTATTGGTACTCTTCAAGTTGTAATACAATTTTATTGCACAGAGATATTAACTGAAGGAGAACAGCGGCGGATCCATAATTTTTCAGAGGGAGAGGGACAGGTCAGTTGTGGCAGAAATGGTTAATACGGAGGGGCGGTTGAATGCCCGGGAGAACTATCTAAGCGGAGTGTATAGACAATTTTGAAAAGTTAGAATCCCGAGACAGTCGGAAATGGCATTCCCCATGACTTGCAAGGAGAATTTTAAGCAGTTGGTGTTTCGAACTTTCTTCTTGCAAAGAAATTTTAATGTAAACAAAAAGGACGATAAAGTGAAAAATGGTCGGATTTGCCTAATCAACTGCAGGGGTTATTTGGTGTGAAAAAGGGGGGGGAAGCCGAGAACTATGTCATTAAACAAATATGACACATCACAAAGGCCGATTTAAGTTGGAACAAGGAATTACTTTTGTTCAAGTGAAAACACACACACACACACACACACACATACACACACAAACCATTTTGGGGAGTGGGGGGGGGGGGGGGGCGACTACCCAATTGTCCTTTACTGGCCAGGTTGCCGAACTCTGCCCTGAAACGGTTGTCATTGAAAATTGTCAGCGTACAAAGAGTAAGCATGAGGTATTTTACCCTTCAGTAAGGTTGACACTTGCAAGATACATTCTACAGAAAATCTGTTTTGTTCTTCAAAGGGCTTTTTGTGTTTAGAGAGAGGAGTGGCAGGGTCTTTAAAAACAGCATCAGGAATTTTTTTTCTTTTGTCATCGTGGACTAGCATAAGTGCACTCTAAATCCCAAAAAGTAAATTCAGTCATCCTTTATTAGAGTGAAACGGGTGGATTTTCATTCTTTATTAGAGTGTTTATTCACTCAAAGAATAGTGAAAGTCACTGCAAAGAGTGGAATTCACTCCAGCAGGAGCAAAATTTAAATCTGTAACGAGTACCAGCAGGGATCACCCCTTTAAGAGTTGTCACTGAGGTTTCTTCACGAAGAGTGAAATTTTGCTCTTTTGAGTGAATTTGGCTCTTTTTGGAGTGAATATCTACTCTTTTAAAGTGCCCTTTTCAGCCGACTCTCCTAAAGCTCACTGTTTTAACTTTAGGAGTGTATTCCCTAGTTTAAAACACACTGAAGTTTGGGGTTGACATGTCTGAAACACGCCAGTTTCACACGGCAAGGGTTGCGGCCAACGTTATTGCGTGTGTGCATCGCTGTTTCTAGAGCCCAGAGGCGAGCGAACAGTCTAAAGCAAAGGGAAGCAGAGTGCATATACGGAAGGATACACGTACGTCGCCTGTAGACGGGCGATGGGCACAAACGTTCACCGGCCGGTAGGCCGGCCAAGTTTATGCATATGCGCAAGGGCGTACTTACGTCGCCTGTAGACGACGATGGGCAGGGACGTTCACCGCCGGTTGGCCGGCCAACTTAATACATATACGCAAGCGTGTACGTACGTCCCTTGTAGACGGCGATGGGCACGAACGTTCACCGGCCGGTCGGCCGGCCAACGATATACATATACCAAAGGGTGTACGTACGTCTCCAGCAGACGGCGATGGACACGTACGTTCACCGGCCCGACCGGCAAACGCTATTGCGTGTGCATTGCTGTTTTTTTAAGCCCAGGGGCGAGCGAAGAATTCAAAGTAAAGATTTAGGAGCGTGCATATACACACGGGTGTATGTTCGTCCTTACAGACGGCGTTAGGCCCGTACGTTAACTATCTCTTACCGCGGCCGTGCGCAAAGCAACTTCTGTTTATGAATATTTCAAATCAAAGGGAAATCGGATTGTTATATAAGGGGCTATATGTCTGTTAAAAACAAAGAATATGAAGCTTGTACGATGTGTGGGTCGCCCCTACCCGAGTCGTGCTTGCGATAACACTTGTAAATGTCTTGGAAGGTTGGTGATGAGAAAAAAAATAAGCGGGCCTGACCCGTAGATATTGCATATTAGCTGGCGCCCAATGGGACCATGCACGAAAATGCCATGGCTGACGGGCCTGGTGACAGAACGAAGCCCGCTAAGGGTTTGAAATATTGATGGCAAATACTCTGGTGATAGCCAACGGGTGATGGCCCGACATAATCATGCCAAATGTGGCATACTCCATCGAGAGAAGGAAAGAGGAAAGCTTGACGGGCCTGGGGCCCGAACCAAACCCGCCATGGTTCGATATCTTGGTGGTGGCCTATAATTAGCAAATACTCCGGCGAAAGCCGACGGGTGTGAACCGTTAAAAGGCTTTCTAGAAACCCAGTGCTTTTCGAAAGATGGTTATATGAGTTATGAGTTATGATATATGATGTGAAGAGAAAGATTGATGGCAAATACTCTGGTGATAGCCAACGGGTGCTGGCCCGACATAATCATGACAAATGTGGCGTATTCCAGGTATAAGAAAAGGATCAAATAGCTTTTGAATATTTCAAATCAAAAGGAAATCGGATTGTTATATAAGGGGCTATATGTCTGTTAAAAACAAAGAATATGAAGCTTGTACGATGTGTGGGTCGCCCCTACCCGAGTCGTGCTTGCGATAACACTTGTAAAAGTCTTGGAAGGTTGGTGATGAGAAAAATAAACGGGCCTGACCCGTAGATATTGCATATTAGCTGGCGCCCAATGGGACCATGCACGAAAATGCCATGGCTGACGGGCCTGGTGACAGAACGAAGCCCGCTAAGGGTTTGAAATATTGATGGCAAATACTCTGGTGATAGCCAACGGGTGATGGCCCGACATAATCATGCCAAATGTGGCATACTCCATCGAGAGAAGGAAAGAGGAAAGCTTGACGGGCCTGGGGCCCGAACCAAACCCGCCATGGTTCGATATCTTGGTGGTGGCCTATAATTAGCAAATACTCCGGCGAAAGCCGACGGGTGGGAACTGTTAAAAGGCTTTCTAGAAACCCAGTGCTTTTCGAAAGATGGTTATATGAGTTATGATATATGATGTGAAGAGAAAGATTGATGGCAAATACTCTGGTGATAGCCAACGGGTGCTGGCCCGACATAATCATGACAAATGTGGCGTATTCCAGGTATAAGAAAAGGATCAAATAGCTTTTGAATATTTCAAATCAAAAGGAAATCGGATTGTTATATAAGGGGCTATATGTCTGTTAAAAACAAAGAATATGAAGCTTGTACGATGTGTGGGTCGCCCCTACCCGAGTCGTGCTTGCGATAACACTTGTAAATGTCTTGGAAGGTTGGTGATGAGGCAAAAAATTAGCGGGCCTGACCCGTAGATATTGCATATTAGCTGGCGCCCAATGGGACCATGCACGAAAATGCCATGGCTGACGGGCCTGGTGACAGAACGAAGCCCGCTAAGGGTTTGAAATATTGATGGCAAATACTCTGGTGATAGCCAACGGGTGATGGCCCGACATAATCATGCCAAATGTGGCATACTCCATCGAGAGAAGGAAAGAGGAAAGCTTGACGGGCCTGGGGCCCGAACCAAACCCGCCATGGTTCGATATCTTGGTGGTGGCCTATAATTAGCAAATACTCCGGCGAAAGCCGACGGGTGGGAACCGTTAAAAGGCTTTCTAGAAACCCAGTGCTTTTCGAAAGATGGTTATATGAGTTATGATATATGATGTGAAGAGAAAGATTGATGGCAAATACTCTGGTGATAGCCAACGGGTGCTGGCCCGACATAATCATGACAAATGTGGCGTATTCCAGGTATAAGAAAAGGATCAAATAGCTTTTGAATATTTCAAATCAAAAGGAAATCGGATTGTTATATAAGGGGCTATATGTCTGTTAAAAACAAAGAATATGAAGCTTGTACGATGTGTGGGTCGCCCCTACCCGAGTCGTGCTTACGATAACACTTGTAAAAGTCTTGGAAGGTTGGTGATGAGAAAAAAATAAACGGGCCTGACCCGTAGATATTGCATATTAGCTGGCGCCCAATGGGACCATGCACGAAAATGCCATGGCTGACGGGCCTGGTGACAGAACGAAGCCCGCTAAGGGTTTGAAATATTGATGGCAAATACTCTGGTGATAGCCAACGGGTGATGGCCCGACATAATCATGCCAAATGTGGCATACTCCATCGAGAGAAGGAAAGAGGAAAGCTTGACGGGCCTGGGGCCCGAACCAAACCCGCCATGGTTCGATATCTTGGTGGTGGCCTATAATTAGCAAATACTCCGGCGAAAGCCGACGGGTGGGAACCGTTAAAAGGCTTTCTAGAAACCCAGTGCTTTTCGAAAGATGGTTATATGAGTTATGATATATGATGTGAAGAGAAAGATTGATGGCAAATACTCTGGTGATAGCCAACGGGTGCTGGCCCGACATAATCATGACAAATGTGGCGTATTCCAGGTATAAGAAAAGGATCAAATAGCTTTTGAATATTTCAAATCAAAAGGAAATCGGATTGTTATATAAGGGGCTATATGTCTGTTAAAAACAAAGAATATGAAGCTTGTACGATGTGTGGGTCGCCCCTACCCGAGTCGTGCTTGCGATAACACTTGTAAATGTCTTGGAAGGTTGGTGATGAGAAAAATAAACGGGCCTGACCCGTAGATATTGCATATTAGCTGGCGCCCAATGGGACCATGCACGAAAATGCCATGGCTGACGGGCCTGGTGACAGAACGAAGCCCCTAAGGGTTTGAAATATTGATGGCAAATACTCTGGTGATAGCCAACGGGTGATGGCCCGACATAATCATGCCAAATGTGGCATACTCCATCGAGAGAAGGAAAGAGGAAAGCTTGACGGGCCTGGGGCCCGAACCAAACCCGCCATGGTTCGATATCTTGGTGGTGGCCTATAATTAGCAAATACTCCGGCGAAAGCCGACGGGTGGGAACCGTTAAAAGGCTTTCTAGAAACCCAGTGCTTTTCGAAAGATGGTTATATGAGTTATGATATATGATGTGAAGAGAAAGATTGATGGCAAATACTCTGGTGATAGCCAACGGGTGCTGGCCCGACATAATCATGACAAATGTGGCGTATTCCAGGTATAAGAAAAGGATCAAATAGCTTTTGAATATTTCAAATCAAAAGGAAATCGGATTGTTATATAAGGGGCTATATGTCTGTTAAAAACAAAGAATATGAAGCTTGTACGATGTGTGGGTCGCCCCTACCCGAGTCGTGCTTGCGATAACACTTGTAAATGTCTTGGAAGGTTGGTGATGAGAAAAATAAACGGGCCTGACCCGTAGATATTGCATATTAGCTGGCGCCCAATGGGACCATGCACGAAAATGCCATGGCTGACGGGCCTGGTGACAGAACGAAGCCCGCTAAGGGTTTGAAATATTGATGGCAAATACTCTGGTGATAGCCAACGGGTGATGGCCCGACATAATCATGCCAAATGTGGCATACTCCATCGAGAGAAGGAAAGAGGAAAGCTTGACGGGCCTGGGGCCCGAACCAAACCCACCATGGTTCGATATCTTGGTGGTGGCCTATAATTAGCAAATACTCCGGCGAAAGCCGACGGGTGGGAACCGTTAAAAGGCTTTCTAGAAACCCAGTGCTTTTCGAAAGATGGTTATATGAGTTATGATATATGATGTGAAGAGAAAGATTGATGGCAAATACTCTGGTGATAGCCAACGGGTGCTGGCCCGACATAATCATGACAAATGTGGCATAGTCCAGGTATGAGAAAAGGATCAAATAGCTTTTGAAAATTTCAAATCAAAGGTAAATCGGATTGATATATAAGGGGATGATGTCAGAATCGATTAAGAAAAATACGTGGACGTGTAGCACGGGTAAATCCCCGCCCTAAAGTGTTGACACGCAGGCGCTTTAGTGATGTGGATATGCGCCGGTGGCATTGAACGGGCCGGTCAGGGTACAACCGGCCCGAAATAATCATGGAAATGGAGGCGTACTTAGCACGTTGACATCGGCGTATGGTGATGTAGCTTACGGGTCTTCAAAGTCGAAGCCCGTCGCCGTGTTATTGAAATCTTGGTGGCGAATAGAGCAAATACTCCAGCGAGGGAGCATCGAGAAAGGGAGGCCCACAGGCCCCACATAACCCTTGCCAAATCCGCCTTGGTTCGAAATCTTGGTACTGTTAGTATCAGGTAAAAGGTGAACATCTGATGGTGGGTCGAAGGAGCCAGCGGTCGACCATGCTGTTGCCTGCTGGCCCCTTCACCTATTTCATCAGTTCACCGATGGTCAGCTGGCACTTGGTGACGGAATCTTGGCGGTGACAATGCGGCGATAGCTTAGGATGCTCGCCCGACATGAAAAAATGTGGCTTTCAGTACATCAGAAATACTCCAGGGAGAGAGCCTGGAAAGACGAATTGCGAAGAAGGGTTATTAGCCTCTGTGGACCGGTGGACGTCGCACCCCGGACGCACAGGCGGAGTCCGCCGTGGCTGGCTCGGAGCTGCCTCCTCGCGGGAGTTGTCTTCGGGTGGGCCCGGACAAAAGCTGCAAAGCGTACTAGCCCGGAGACGCTGACTGGGGGCCCCGGGTAGAGTTGTCTTCTACTTGAGGAGCATGTGGCGCCCTGGACTGTGCTTTTTCCTAAGATACGGCACTGTTGCTCCGGAAAACGTCGCGCCTGTCGCGGCGTCCGGTGAGCTCCGGTCGGCCTTTGAAAATCCGGGAGAGTGAAGGACGTACTGTCGGACTCTGGCCTGGTTGTCCTACCGATAACCGCAGCAGGTGAACATCTGATGGTGGGTCGAAGGAGCCAGCGGTCGACCATGCTGTTGCCTGCTGGCATCTCCACCCATTTAATCGATTCACCGATTGCTCGCACTGGGTGAATGAATGCCCCGTCCACCGCCCATAGCGGCACAAGATCATTAACGGCAATTCCGACCCAGAGTCGAAAAAAAATGGGTTAGGGAAACGACTGCTTCCATTGGTCACCGGCTCTTTGGCAGGCCGCATCCGGGCCCTCCAGTTAGACAAGAAATCCACTCTGAAGGGCCCGGCTTAAGCGGGGCTTCTGGGGAAACCGTCCCCTGAAGCTTCTGCTCGGTTTAAACGAGCCGTTGGCGATACCGAGTTCGCTGAGCATTTAGTGGTTGCTCAAAGGGGATCTCGGGGTTCGTCACCCGCTATTTGGCAGGCCGCGTCCGGGCCCTCCAGTCACCTTCAGACAAGAAATCCACTCTGAAGGGCCCGGCTTAAGCGGGGCTTCTGGGGAAACCGTCCCCTGAAGCTTCTGCTCGGTTTAAACGAGCCGTTGGCGATACCGAGTTCGCTGAGCATTTAGTGGTTGCTCAAAGGGGATCTCGGGGTTCGTCACCCGCTATTTGGCAGGCCGCGGTCCGGGCTCTCCAGTCACCTTCAGTCAAGAAATCCACTCTGGAGGCCCGGGAGAAGCGGGGCTGCTGGAGACACCGTCCTCGTAGCTTCTGCTCCGTTTAACCGAGCCGTTGGCGATACCGAGTTTTCTGGGCAGTTAGTGGTTGCTCAAACGAGATCTTGGGAAAAAGCGGGGATGCGGACAATGTGCCTTGTATCCTTGATCAGTCAGTGGAAACCCTAACCTGATTTTCGGATTCTGCGGTACAGCAGGGGCTTTTCCCCGTCAGTGACGGGTGAGAGGCGCCTTTTTTTTTTTCGGGTGCGGGACGTGTGGAATCCTTCCTCCGTCTCTGGGTGCGGGATGTTCTAAATAGAGCCTCCGCCTCTTCGCGGAAACCGGTTCTAAAGGGACCTCTCCCGCTGTGTGGATGTAATTTTCAATCGGGTGCTTTCTCCCCGTCAGTGACGGGCAGAGGCGCCCTATATTCTTGCTTGCCTGCTTTTTTTTTTTTTTTTTTCATTCCGGACCGCACCTTTCTCTCTGACGGGGGTGGGACCGGTGGATTTTCTCCATCGCTCTGCTGGGATGTTTCCAAAGGATCTCCCGGCAGGTGCAATTTTTACCCGGGGGCCCCCGTCCGTCAATTTAGGGTCATGGCGAGCGTGTATTTCTGACCGGTACGGGACGGGTGGATGGTTTTGAATTTCCTTCCCTTAGTCTGCCTTTTTTTTTTTTTTTTTTTTTTTTTTTTTTATCGCCATGGCGTCCCCACAAAAACAGTAATGTGTGTGTTTGTGCCTGCGGGAAGATCCAATGACCCTTCCCGGCCGCCCCGCCCGCCTGGCAGATTAAAGAAGTGTGTGTGTGTGTGTGTGTGTGTGTGTGTGTTTGTTGGTGGATCCTAGTAATTTTATGCATTGGAGGCCTGTTTCAACAGATGCTCTCCTCATATCGGTCGATACGATACGGTATTATCGGACTTTTGTGCATTTTTACTGGTCCTGTTGTAATAATATTATAATTTACAAAGTGTGTTCTTGGTTCTGCATCTCCTCTCATCAAGCCCTAGAGATAGAAAGAGAAAATGCACCCACCCTACAAATCGACTTGCTTTCTTATTTAAAAAAAAAGAAACTTCGACAGCCGGGTGAAGCGTGAAGAAGGGGGCGCTCTCGGTGAAGTTTTGTAGAGTACAAGGTCGACAGCTCTAAACGGGGGCTTAATTACTTCCTTCTCCTCCCACTTCCATCCCTGTCTGTTATCTTTCTCTTTACTCCCCCCCCCCCCCCACCCCCATTTTGTTTGTTTGTTTTGTCGGGTGGAGGGGGAGGCCAAAAAAAAAAAAAGGAAGAGAGACAGCAACTAGGAAAATGAGTGATTTGGAGCAAGTCGATTGTTTACATTAATTCTATATAATGAAGTACGTGTACTACTATAAACTCAGCATAGCTACGTACATTACTCAGATGGAATGCATGTTAGCGGGGCTGCCTAGGCAAATTAATAGGTGCAAAAGCCAAGCCGTTGGAGTTACTGGACCCAAAACCGATTGTTCACAAATGGCCCTCAATACATTCAAGGCCAATGTGTCTGCATGGGAACAGTTCCGAGTGAGTAAACTTGCCCTCGTTTTAATCTGACGTCCCATTGCATGTCACACGCACTGATCATATCGTGGTTAAGTTTAGTGTATCGTTTGTGCAGCCTAACTAACACCCCCATGCACTGCAGGTTGCACTGTCACTGTGTCAGTCAGCCGGTCACGTGCGACAGTTAGCCTGTCCAATGGACGGAGCATATTAAACAATAATCTGTAGGCCCTAGTTATACAGTAGCCAGCCATTGTAACCTGTATATGTTGCCATGTTCTGTCCATACATTTAGCATCATCTGTGCGACCCATCATGTCCGCAATTTAGTACCATGTCATTTAAATACAGCGGGCTTTAGGCTATTAGGTCAAGCCATTTTTTTTTTTTTTTCATGATCATTACTCAGATTAATTCTTCTAAAAATGAAGTCTTTGTCTTCCAGCTGTAAATAACAACAGCCCTGATATTATTAATTGCTGTTCATGCAGCTGCCTGGACTGGTGGCTTGAACCTCCTTTAGCTATACATAAGACAGCGAGACAAGACTGCAATTAAAGGACCAATTAATCCTCTCACCGGCCCCCAAACTGCACCTATTAAAGTTACAGTAGGTGTATGGTGTATCGCTTTACCTAAGTTTTCAATTGGCTCAGCTCTTTGAGTGTTGCAGCAAATTTAAACAATGCAGATTGAGTACCACAATATTACGAAGCATACGGATGGTATAATGAGAGCTGTTTTGAATACTGCACGCTATCATACATCACCAAATCATAGAATGGGCAGTGTTGAGCAGTCGGCCCGAGCTAATACTTCGAAGCAACAGTGTTCAATCACCATTAGTTCCTCTTCAAAGAATCTTTTGTTACATTTTAGGACTTCAATATTGTTTCACATTCAAGGATTAAACCAAGCAGTGGCTCTTCAAGGGTATAAAAGGCATATTTTCATCATCCCAAACAGTTCCAATTCTCCCAACCTACTTACTTCTAGCCCCTCCCACATTTATCTAAAACTCATCTTTAACCAGACACAATCCTAGTTTGTTGCTTCATGGCTATTGTCCCAGTGCATGGCCATACAAGTCCATAATGTGTAATCAAGACACCCTCAGTGTCCATGCTGTGTAATTTAGCTATGATGCATTTATCTGAATGTACGTGATGCCAATCAAAGAGCTGTACCAATTGAGAGTTTTGATATACTGTAGGTATGCATACTGAAACTGTAGTTTAGGGTGACAAATGACTGCCTTTAATTTAATATCTGAGGGCCGGGAAAAATATTGTCATGTGATATGACTCTCAATTAGCCAGTCATGAAACAGGACAGCTGTGCATACACTACTTCAACTTGGGGGGTGGGGGTGGGGGGGGGGAGGGGATCGAGTTTCAAGCTGCAGTCAAAGTTTAGGGATACGGGACGCTATTATGTTTTTCACCCTGGCCAGTATTGCAGTGGGGTCAATGTTTAAAGTTGTCCTGATTGGTGCAATCAGTCTACTAAAACAGTATCCTGCAGGTCAAGTTTTAAACCAGCAGGGTCGTTGTCACCATATACAGTGCAGTTTCCCATGCATTTGCTGCAGTGGTTAGAATGACCAGGAAATGTGTGATAATGATGGCTTTCTTACATGTATCCCTGTTAAAAATGACCGGGATTTCCGAGTTATTTTAACCAGGAAATGTTTGGTCGATGGCGGCTCCATACTTATTCTGGGAGAAATGACCATGACACCCTGTTTGTTTTTACTGGTTAGGAAATTATGTATAGGTGACCACAATAATCCTGGTTATTTTTTGACCATGATCCAGGACATTCTTTTGTGCCTACAGTACCAGCAAGTTGAAAACACTGTAGCTGCCATGCAGTTTGCATGATTCTGAGCAGAAGCGCAGGGATGCCGGGTTAGTTCTCGCAAACAAAATTCAAACAGATAAAACTGCCTCAAGTGTCTAAAAAGCCTCCAAATTCCCTTCTTGTGAAACAGAAAATTGGTATTTGCAGCGCTATCTAGTGTTTTTCTCCTAATTAGAAACTATTCCTAATCCAGTAAATTTCTCAGTAGAAATGTGGCCTTCAATGATATACAGTAGGATTCAGTTTCTCACCAGCAGGTACAGTATTTACTGGAAAATTGAAACTAACACCCCAACCCCCCTTCCACCAACCCAATTTTGGCCAATTACTGTAAATACCAGAGTCATGAATTTATAAACAGTTAGTGTGCTAATTGTATTTTCTTTTCCTGCACACATGTCACACATTTGTTTAGAGTGTTTCTGCATGGATATCACCTGAGGAACAGCAGCTATACTGTAGCTCTTCACCTTTAGGAGAACTTTGTGTTCTTTACTGGTGGCAATTTCGAATGAGAATATGCTGTACATTGGGGAGAAATATTGAACAAAACCTGTAACTGCATATACTGTAGTGGGAAAGGTAGCCGGAAACTGTAGTTTTGCTGAACACAATTAAGTTCCCGAAACATTGATCTCCATGCAAAGATTTAGCGTACCTAGTGTACTGTGCTGGTTTCACGGTGCCAGATATATTACAGTGATTATATTTGTATCACCTGTAACACACATCCTGCAATTATCTGGTGGCTGATCTTGTTACATGGTGATAGCTACTGTGCCTTCCAGTAGCAAGGTCAGTGTGATGTAAGAGAGGCTCAAGAGCCTTACTCATCAGTTTCTATGAATTTCTCTGGTTACTGCAGCATCCGCCTCTCAAAAATGTGTGCATCTTTTGGGAAATTTTTCCCCTCTCCCAGAAAACTAGCAGTATTCTCAATTAAGGGACATTCAGTCCCATTCATGATTGAATACATATGATACAGTGTGTGGGCATTTTTCAATGAACTGCATGTGGCATTTTTAATAGGGAACACGAGTGGCTTATATCATGTCAGTGTTAAGTTGGCCATTGTTTCTTCATTTGCAGATATACAGTACTGTGGGTGGCATGTGTGTATCTTCCCAAGAAGTGTAACTACAGTAATTCTACGTTTGCTCTGCCCAAGCTTCAACATTTATTGAGATCTGGCTCAATCCATAAACTATAGGGGTCCAATAGTTGCGATATGAGGTCAAAATTCAAAAATCATTTTATCTGATTGAAATTTACGCTCATGATAGACGTATCAACAGCAGTTATGAAAAATACAAACATTTTTGCATTGGGCATGTTGTATATGCATGAGGAGACTCATTCAAACATAAACTTGGCCAGTAAATTGACCAACATAACAGGGATGACCACAAAGCAGTCTTAACCTTCTCCCCCAATTAGAGTGATGAAAAATCTGAAATGGTTGAAGATTGCTATTTGAATGTGTTTCAGTACCCATTGCGACAAGAACATAAGAAGAACGTAGAATACAAGATTCTCAAACCATGGGATTAACTTTTCTGGTAATATTCTGGGACCTTCTATTCATGTACCTTTGTTAACCCCAAAATTAATTAGTTTGTGCGATTGGTGATCGAAACATCAAAGTTCACCAACATACGTAACTCACTAAGGGGGACACCAAAATTCTGTCCATACCGAATTTCACTTCAAGTAGAAAATCCTTTGTTTTGAGTTTTTCTTTCCAAATGAGCTACTGTCTGAAAGAGTTTGACCTATTTTTTTGTATCAAGAATACTATGGCCACCTGAGAAAGATCATATTTGTAGAAATGTTGGAATTAATATACATGAAAAAAACCAACATAACTAGGGGGACACCAAAAAGTTATGTCTGCCAGGTTGTTTTCAATAGTATCATTTGGAAAATTGGGTGGATCCTTAATGCTCATTTTTTTAGAAATGTTGACTTTTGGTGATACCCTTACCATGACACATGAGCAAAGTAGTTCAGTCTGTGATAAGTAGTATGTTTTTCTGATTAATCAAATTTGTATATTTTTTATGTCACAGCCATTACACAGAAATGAGGGGGGACACCAAAGCAAAGATGTCTATTTTCTAAAAAAAAAAAATACTTAACTTTGGACATTCACTGAGTTTTATATATATCATAAGGTTTGATGTATTCCCTGTTTTTGAAGCATTATATTGGCAAAGTCAGTAAAAACCCCATCGATTGAACCCCTAGTTTATGAATTGAGCCTTGTGGGTACAAATAGTACGTGGATCGAGTTTTCAGAGATGGGCCACTTATTCACGCAGTCTCTAAGTGGTGGTGAGCCGCCTTCACGGAGTATACTTTGTAATATGTAACCAACCAAATCAGGTAAGGTTTGGAAAGTTGTTGGAAAGACTGAATTTTGTGCGATATTGTCTGCTTGTTAGCTGTATAGGACGACGTAGAGCTCTTTCAGATTTGTGCACTTTCAGTTGTGAATACCAGGCCTCCAGTAAGGTATGGAACTCAAAGAAACCATGCTTACCAAGGGAGGCACGTTTCTACAGTGAGTCAATCCATGCCGACTACAAATTGGCACCTGTGGTAGCTGGGCTGTACAGCTATGTGGTACTTTAATTGAAGCATTTGAGGGTTTTTGGAGACTGGCATACTGATACCTGGTCTGCATATGCATGGCCCCCTCATATTCAGTGTACAGTAGATCTGCATGCGCACTGATCAAAATGCTGCAACTACAGTAATTCAGAGTTTGGTAAATTTTGCACTGTTGATTGTGAAGGGCTGCATGCTAAATTCATTATAGCCTTCAAAAATATTGTGAGGAAAAGCATAATATGATCTGCATATGCTTCATTGGGAATGTTACTGCAGCTTCACTGTATATAAATAGAGAAATTGATGCAAAACATGCACTGGTGGTCAGTTGTCTATTCCCTGGAGCCTTACGTAACAAAGCTGGTATCATTTCCAAATAATATCAGGGCCATGCATAATTGACATACATCTTTCAGTACAGTATATATTCAATTGGCATTGGATAGCTACAGTAGCATACAGTTGTTACAAAATTTGTACTACAGCACAGTACAGTATACAGTATGCATGTGTATACATGTATACCAGGGACTGAGCTTCCATGCCATGCACATTGATTCATTTACCTCTACTTGGAACTTAAAGGGCCAAACCTCTCACCCAAAACTACAATTTTGGAACCCGGGTGCCGAAATTCTCAATTGGCCCAGCTCTTTGATTGACAGCTAATTCAAACAATGCAGAGTACCAAAAGCTTATATTACACAGCATGAACGGTACTGAGAGTGTTTTTATAGTATAAATTGAGTATTTCTTTACTCACCCTGAAGCAATATAACTGAGATTGTGTCTGGATGAGGATGCATTTCAGACAATTGTGGGAGGGGCTTCAGTAAGAAGGTTAGGAGAACTGGTGCTGTTTGGGGTGAGAGAAATGGGCCTTTAAAGTGTTAAACCTTTGACCTTGGAGAGTGTAAGTTCAGATTTGTCAGAGGCCTGCTACTGAGTGTAGCTTGCTTGTCAAACATCCCCCCAGAGGCTCATTGCACATAATTAATTACTGTATTATACTGAAGTGATTGTGACAGCTATTAATACTTCAAGTGTGCTTTGCAAATTTCTCTCCTCTACTGTACTGTATATATACAGTACCTACTACTGTACACAGTTGTCTATAGACAATTGGTCATAAATTGCAAAAAGTTGTCAGTGTTTTGGAAGACACAAAAGTGACCCTGCAATTCCCTTTAATTTATCATTTTTTTACATGATTAGACACTGAATCCTCTGTTGACATAATTATATGCCATATTAATGAATGGGTAAATTGTGACCATAGCTCTTTTGATACTAAACAAACATGGGATGATGAACTGGTGGTGACTGCAGTTTCTTTTTTTAATTTTTTATTATTTCCAAGTAATGGTCATGGCTGTCAGTGTTACACCCTTTGTGTGGGAGGGTGCAGAATTTTCCCAGGAAATGTTGTCCTTCCTTTTTCAGCAGGACGGTACGTACAGTAGGGTATACACTTGCAAAAGCCAAACAAAACATTAACTGCATTTGAAAAGAGTATACTGTAGACGCCTATAAAATAAGTTCTGTCCAAACTGTGTTCAAGCATTCTCTTTCCTTAATAGGAATGCATGCTGTCTGAGTTACAATTAATCCGCATTGCTTGAAGTGAGTCCATGTGAATTAACCTTTTGTGTAGCTAGTAAATGTTTAGTGGCACTGCATGTCTGCTGTTTGTTGTGATTGAATGCTATTAAAGAAAAAGCCAAGTCCTGAGGAGTGTACATTGTACAGTTAATTAGTGGTATGTGAGCATTTCTTCACTCATGATCAGTGTAGCATGTGTAACTGAGAAGTATGCCATGTACCTCTGACCTTGGAGGAGGCTACTGTACATTGGTTCCATCTAGTGGTATATATACAGTAGGCCTTAGTACAAGCTGTTTGTTGAGTGTCCCCCAGAGGCTCAGGTTGTCTTAATTGCTACTGTTTCTAAATTGGGTATGGCACATACAGTAGGTACATACAGTAGGTGCACAGATCTCCACTGAAGTTTTACTGTCCCTGTAAACAAATGGCTGAATGAATTGGTCTGTAAAACCTTTTATTTTATGAAACAACTTTCCAGTTGGTAAAGATAACTGTAGGACCTTGTTGAATATCCTTGTCTCAGGCTATTTAGTTGAAACATATAATAATAATACGACTGTACTATCATGGTTACCACTGGTGTAAGTCATTGATCAGGTCACTGACAGACCAGGATTCGATAAATTCATTTGTTATTACTTGTCCACCGGGCTAGCTAGGAGTCCCAAAGTCTACTTGTCCGCATGAATATGCACTGAGTCCATATCTAATTATCTAGTGCTAGTGTGATAAAGTGGAATTTTTGGTTTTAAGGTCTTCCCTGGTAACTGCATGCTTATGTGACTTCAGGCTTTCCTTGGCAGGGATTAAAGTAAACACTTCCTGTTACTCAAGCCTTTCTATATTTAGACTTAAGCATGGGAGCTAAGTTGGAGGAGACAGGGAGCAAAGGGATGCTTTGAGGTCTACCTGAGCTACTTCCTTTTGGGGCAGTGTGGACAGTGTGCACAAATCTGCATAAGTGGTGAAAAGTCTGATATAAACAGCCTTAGGTAAAATAGGCCTTTGGACAATCAGTGGAGTTGGGCCGGCCAGTTTTAGGTTATTCAATTAATGTTTTAGCATGATAGTATAGTATTCAGTACAGGTGTTTTATCCTTTATTGGCCCTGATCAAAGTTAGTACAGTATGATTTCCCCATGATTGAAACCTGTGGAGTGATGTCCACTCTTGATCAGTTTTCTTGCTGACTTGTGGAAATGGTGGAGGCCGGGGGGGATGTCCTTGCTGACATAGGCTGTGGTTAGCCGTCTCCCTTTGGCATTATCAAATTATAGCCAACACTCTTCTTTTTTGTTTTTCTTTGTTTTGCTTTGTACCGAACTTGTATCCCACGTACTGAAGAATTGTATTTGCCAGACTAAATTTAAGGGTGCATAATGCAGACCATCCATCTCATTTGATTGTCTTTTTATTATCTATCCCAAATTATAAAAGGAGTAAGCACCAGGCAGAAGAACCACAACCCCATTCATCCCACAGTCGTGACAACACCATCTTGATATGGAGGCTGCAGACAATTCCAGAAAGTCTCTTATCTTTGGTATGTCTCATTCCCAAGTGCTTCAATTTTTCCTTCTTCTGTGGCTTATTTTGTCAAATGTTGTACCTGTCTTACAATGTTATTGGACTCTTTGACTCCAAAAGCCTTGTCTCTACAGTGTGCAGCTATAGATACAAGAAGGTTACAGCACTGTATATTCCGACAACACCCCTTAATACTTACAAATTCCCATCATAGGACAAGAAAATATTTAATTCTACAAGGTCTTGTAAGCATTTTTATTCCAAACAAAAAACAAAAGCAGGTAATGTGAGTTGTACAACTAGGAGAGCATCATGTGCAGTTTATAATTGCACAATGCACGTCTTTTTTAATTAAAGGGCCAAATAATCCTCTCACCCCAAAGTACACTTTTTGTAAGAGGTAACAGAAACTCTCAATGGCTCAGCTCTTTGATGGACTGCTCATTCAAACAATGCAAAGCACCAAAGCTTACATTATTACACAGCATGAACTGTGTTAAGAGAGTGTTTCCATCAAAAGCATTGAGCTTTTCTATGCTCACCCTTAAGCAGTAAACTGAGATGAGGAGTTCTTTATAAAGGGGAAGAGTAGAGATGAGGCTCATCCAGGGAAGTTGAGGAGTGAGGGTTATGGTCGATGGGTGGTACAGTGACTATATGCCTGATATCTTCTATCCAACTCTAGCAGCATGCTCTAAAATATGTGTTTCCTGGTATTCTAGGCTAAAGGTAATTCTGTGACTTCAATTACCACAGATTTACTGTAGGAGTTTGGGGCAAAGTGTAATAGTGTAGCTTCAATGCTGTAAATGAGCATGGTTGTATCTTGTCTCAAGACATGCGACTGTAGTTTCAGATGCAAGAACTATTCTTGTTTTGCTACAGAAAGGAGAATGATTTCATTACAAGCACATTTGCTATGTCTTATTTAGTACCCCCCCCCCCCCTCTTTCCCTTCAGTGAGATTAATAACCTATTTTTGTTTCCATGAAATTGCTGTACTGTACATTAGTACATGTTACGTACCTGCCAGATCCCCACCCCAGGTATGAGCGTTAAAAAGGGATTAAGCAAAACTCACTATGGGTGACTGGTCTTTTTTTTTTAATTTACATCTTAAAGGCAGTCATTCATCACCCTAAACTACAGTTTCAGTATACATATATCAAAACTCTCAATTGGTACAGCTCTTTGATTGGCATCACATTCAAACAATGCATCATTGCTAAATTACACAGCATGGGCACTGAGAGTGTCTTGATTACACATTGTGGACTTGTATGGCCACTGGGACAAGCCATGAAGCAATAAACAAGGATTGTGTCTGGATAAAGATGAGTTTTAGATAAATGTGGGAAGGGCTAGAAGTAAGTAGGTTGGGAGAATTGGAACTGTTTGGGATGATGAAAATATGCCTTTAAAGGTCAGCTAGAGTTAAGTGGCCCCTAAATTATTTTGAAACAATTACCACCAAATTTCACAACATGTCAGAAAAAAATATCCTTGAAACAATCTCGTTAGAACTGTTCTCAGTATTAGTGATATGCCCATTTAAGCATTTGAAACATGACCATGAAGGTTGAAATTTGATAGCACTTTATCTCAGAATAAACTGAAATGCGATGTAGCCCTTCAGTGCACTTTAGGTAATTTGATTCCCTTTTTGCCAGCACTTATTTCAGGATTTGGTGTAAGTTGTTATTTGAACCCCAGAGTTGTTTGGCTTCTATATATTGTATCAGAATGGTAATCAAATCTGCTGCTCATTGAAGCAGCTAATAGGAGTAATGAACCAGTGGTCGGGTACTATAATTGGGAACCGCAGTTTTTCCCTAAGAACTGTGGTAGCCCTGACGGATCTCCTTAAAGGCTAATTTTCCGTAATGATGATGTTTCTGCTATAAATTCTATTTCAATTAAGAAGCTTGCATGATAGCTGTTCACATTGGTGCAACTGCATTTGCCCTGTGAATGACCAAAAAAGGAAGACAAATGCAGAGTGGCTCATAAATACACACTGCACACAGAGAGAGTTTTGGTTACATTTTAGGGTCAGTGTACAGTACAGCCAGGTCAGCTACCATGGATTGATGTGTTTGCATGCAAAAGCTTATTTTCACAACTGCTCAAAGGTGACAAGGTGCAGTCAACATGAGCAGCTGTTTGCAGAGGAAAACCAATATACATTGCCTGAGAGTAATGGGACTTTATAGGAAAAGAGAGTTTCCAGGCTACATTAATGTGTACAGTATGAAACAGGAATAATGATCATTGCAAGGGGCCTGCACATGACCTTCTGCTTACTGTGTGTACAGGACTGTACTTTACAGGTGCCATTAATGTGTTAGGCTACTGTAGGTCGAGATGATCAAAGTCAGTTCCAGTCTATTGACACTTAGCTTGAGAGGGTGATCTTTACACTGTACCATTGAACCATCTTTTTCATGACCTATCGTGAAGAAAGATATCAATCTTTTCCTATCTTCCCTGATGGTCATGTGTTATATTATGGTGTATGTTTTATTTCATCAGGAGTTCCCGACAAGCGTTGCAGCTGTGAGGGCCCGTGCGACCCGAAGAACGGTGGCAGCTCCGTTTTAGGTACGTTTAAAACTGCTTGATAGGTGTACATATAAGACTGTGCTTTCATGTTTTGTCCCTTGCATGTTTTCTTGACTCCCATGATGTGGCCAAATGCATTTGACCTGATTTTGAAACTTATCATTCAAGCAGCACAATTTCCTGACTTCAAATGTACTTCTCTGAGATTTAGAGGTATTTTTCAGCAGCTGGGGTCTTTCTGCATTCAGTAATTCACTCACCTCATATGTCTGCATGCTTCTAGCATTCACCCTGACCTCATCCTGGCATGTAAGCCCACAGTCCTGGTTGTTTCCTTATTGAATAAACTGAACATTAAAAAATCATGCATCAGCAACTTTTTAGTGCATCATATTCCCAACAAATGTGTCTGAAATGGCTGCCTCATTTCCTTTATTCTCATGTCCATGGCAAAATTTCAAGGCTGGTCTTTCTTTTCGAGGGGGGGGGGGGAGAAGAGAATTACCTGGCTACATTCATGAACTTAACAGGGTGCCATTAATGTGTTAGACTACTGTAGGTCGAGATGATCAAAGTCAGTTCCAGTCTATTGACACTTAGCTTGGGAAGGTGATGTTTACATTGTACCATTGAACCGCCTTTTATCATGACCTATATCGTGAAGAAAGATAAAGAAAACTCACTGGGGAATTTTGAACCTGCAGAAAAAGCCTGTCTCAATATCAATCTTTTCCTATCTTCCCTGATGGTCATGTGTTATATTAAAATGTATGTTTTATTTCATCAGGAGTTCCCGACAAGCGTTGCAGCTGTGAGGGCCCGTGCGACCCGAAGAACGGTGGCAGCTCCGCTTTAGGTACGTTTAAAACTGCTTGATAGGTGTACCTATAAGACTGTGCTTTCATGTTTTGTCCCTTGCATGTTTTCTTGACTCCCATGATGTGGCCAAATGCATTTGACCTGATTTTGAAACTTGTCATTCAAGCAGCACAATTTCCTGACTTCAAATGTACTTCTCTGAGATTTAGAGGTATTTTTCAGCAGCTGGGGTCTTTCTGCATTCAGTAATTCACTCACCTCATATGTCTGCATGCTTCTAGCATTCACCCTGACCTCATCCTGGCATGTAAGCCCACAGTCCTGGTTGTTTCCTTATTGAATAAACTGAACATTAAAAAATCATGCATCAGCAATTTTTGAGTGCATCATATTCCCAACAAATGTGTCTGAAATGGCTGCTTCATTTCCTTTATTCTCATGTCCATGGCAAAATTTCAAGGCTGGTCTTTCTTTTCGAGGGGGCGGGGAGAAGAGAATTACATGGCTACATTCATGAACTTAACAGGGGCCATGAATGTGTTAGACTACTGTAGGTCGAGATGATCAAAGTCAGTTCCAGTCTATTGACACTTAGCTTGGGAAGGTGATGTTTACATTGTACCATTGAACCGCCTTTTATCATGACCTATATCGTGAAGAAAGATAAAGAAAACTCACTGGGGAATTTTGAACCTGCAGAAAAAGCCTGTCTCAATATCAATCTTTTCCTATCTTCCCTGATGGTCATGTGTTATATTAAAATGTATGTTTTATTTCATCAGGAGTTCCCGACAAGCCTTGTGGCTGTGATGGCCCGTGCGACCCGAAGAACGGTGGCAGCTCCGCTTTAGGTACGTTAAAATCTGCTTGATAGGTGTACCTATAAGACTGTGTTTTCATGTTTTGTCCCTTGCATGTTTTCTTGACTCCCATGATGTGGCCAAATGCATTTGACCTGATTTTGAAACTTGTCATTCAAGCAGCACAATTTCCTGACTTCAAATGTACTTCTCTGAGATTTAGAGGTATTTTTCAGCAGCTGGGGTCTTTCTGCATTCAGTAATTAACTCATCCCATGTCTACATCATTCTAGCTTTCACCCTGATCCCTGCATTAAAGTGTGTCATTTGATTGATATGTGCAGTGTGTAAAAAACTGTCAGATTCAAAACACAGTCCTGTTTGTTTCTTGATTGAATGGAAACTGTTAAAAACCATGCATCAGCATTTTTTTTAGTGTATTTCGTATTGCCAATGCATGTGTCTGAAGTGGCTGTTTACATTTCCTTCATTCTAATGTTATTCCCAAAATTTGAAGGACGTGTTATGTTGCATTTTAAACCCATTGCATGCAAAAGAAAATTTATACACAAATGGTCTTTTTCATTGCTTTTCTCAGTTAATATGCAAAGATCCAAGACTGTGCTGTCTCGATTAAGGTTGCATGAATCGATTCATTTTGTTAAAGTGCTCCTCATTAAAACTTTCAGGTTAATAGGTTTTTTTCCTCCTCTTCCTCCAGAAAATTACCCCAGCTCCTCTCTCGATCCTGCTCATGATGCAGAACAGACCAACACCCAGAAAGAAAATATAGATGACCCTGAAAAGGCTTTGTTTGGTATGTGGAACTTTTGTCATGTCCTTATATTTAAACTGTGCTTCTGTTTTCCTCTTCTAGTCATCTTTCAAATTCCCCCTTTGGACTCCTAAATGATATGGTGTGTTTCATTAAGAAAAGAGTATATTGATCAAGCAAGAGGCATACATGTGTCTCCCTGGTTAGCTCAGCTCTTGAAGTGTGAGTAGAGCCTATGCTCTATCTGGTACTGTGGGACAAAATGTCCCTCTCATTCTCTTCGAAAGACTTCAGTGTTTCCTTCAAATGTGGAATTTAGACCAGAGGATGGTTTTTGCCACTGAGTAGGATGTCAAGATTTTGGAGACGATTGGTTTAGGGATTACATTCAGTTTGATATTTTTTACAAAAAGAGCTTCTTCAAGCCCAGCTGGTGTTCGTTTTACACTCAGTTAACCCCCATTTGAGCTGTTTCTAGTGTACTGCTGCTATGCTGGGTGTAAATGTCTTAAGGGAGTAGTGGGCCTGTTTCCTGCAGTGCGGGACGTGTTTGTGCTGGCATCTTGAAGCCTGCTTAAGGTAGAGTTTCTTGAAGTTTGGAAGTAATACTGTTCCTGGCACTTATTGTACATGCTGAAAGCAAACTGATGCTATGGTAATATTCAATGTCATGCAGCTACACAGGTATTTGCTGTGTGAGCTAACATTGCAGACAGATGGGTCATTGTTTATCCAGGAAGTTCCTATATTTGGCTCATCATCTCTTGTTTTCATGGTGTAAATGAAGCTGAAATCCTGAAGAATGTTAAAGATTTTCTTTTCTTTTCTCCCATGAAGTCAGGTATCAGTTGAGGAATTGATTGCTTGGAATAGTTTTTGTTTAAAGAGGAAGTGCAGTCACACAAACTTGAATTAGTGTTGTATACTCTCCTATTTCATGATTTTTTCCCTCTATTTTGAAATCAAATTTACAAGGAGAAGCTGCTTCGTTTACATATAGGTCAAAATATTAATTTTGACAGGTACTTTGGTGAGAAAATTGTTAAATTTAGCTGTTACTTTAAAGTTTGGAGTGACTGCTCTTGTCCTATACCAAGCAGCAGTGTTATGCCATGGATAGTACAAACTCAGGTGATTATATAAAGTGTACACCATGATTGTGTTTAAAATAAATGATAAAAAAGAAAAAACTGAACAGTTCATTACATTAAGAAGTGTTGAGCAACTGCATCAATTGCTGCTCTCGTCTTAATTACACAGATGCATGGACATTATGACTTCGCTTGCTTAAAAATAAGGACACTCTGACCAGACCCCACAAAGGGGAGGTCGCCTGTAATAAAATCCTCCTTTTCTGTTCATTTATTTGTTGTAAGAAACTGCCATCACTTCTGCAATAGCTCTTAACCCATGGCCTGTGAGGAAGTTTTTCCAGTTGATTGTACACAGCCTACTAACACAGCAGATAAGCTTTTGAAATGGCCCAATTGATTGCAGAGTTAAATGGTTTGCTTTAATTACACAAAGAAGGGTTCAGGTGTCACTGAGAATAAATCAGCCATCTTCACAGAAACCAAATTTAACTGGATTTGATAAAGATTCCAAAACCAGAGTTTGGATCTCTAAGCAGATGAGACTGTACCGGATAATTATTTAATGTGCTCATAACCTCCTCTCTTACTTTTACTTTATATGAGATAATGATTCTACCAACACCCTGTTAGCATATTTAATTGGATCATTAAGTTGTGTATTCTCATACAACTCTTGATTGTAACATAACACTCATGCAAGTAACTAATACTGCTAATTACTTTGAGATGCTGGTTGATAGTTCATTTAATTGTTATTGAAACTACCATTTTCAGAGATTTTTCTCCTCCGCGATACTACATTAGCTGTTGCTAAACTCATGTATACTTGCATTCTTAGTGCACTAATTTACAGGTGTTTTTTCTTCATGTGTGTAGTTTCTCTTTCTTGCTGTGTAGCTCTGCTAATTTGTAATGTGGGTATCAATGCAACTACTCCCCCCCTATAGTCATGAGAAATGTTAATAACTTTCTTTTCTCAAACTTTTTCCTTTCTCATGGCAGGAGCAGTGAGCACTCTTGTTGAATTTGTGTGCGAAAAACTGCCTCCAGCATCTTCAAAGAATCTGCTACACCAAATTGGTACTTTGCAAGCAACATCACAAGACATGACTAGGCAGCTTCATGAGGAAACAGTCACAAAGCTTTCTGACCCTTACTCGTCAAATGTCGCACCTTGCAAGATTGATGGGACACAGAACAACCATTTGGAAGAAACAAGTACCTCTGATGAAGATAGTCAATGCAGTGACCTGGAAGATATGGACTTGGCATTCACTAGTGATGACAGTCAACAGTCTGACTACTCTCCATGTGAAGAAGAAGAAGAAGAAGCCTCTTCATGCTTGAATATCAAACGGCGAGTAGCGGGGTTAGAGTCTTCCAAAAAGTTGCGATTAAAAGCAAAATTTAATATGGGCGTGAATGACAGATTCCCACACTCTCAAACTAAGGACTTTGTGAAATTTTTGGGATCACCAGCGGGGGGGTTGAAGTCCAATGTGAAAGAGGTGGACTCGGCTGTTTCCAGATGTCTTTACTATCTGGACAGCAGGATGTTGCAGTGGTCTAACCTTTTAAAATTAAGCAGGGTGTCGGATTGGCTTGGAATGCATGCCTCCTTTGGTGATGGGCCCAGTGCCTTGATTAATAAAATCTATTACATTCAGGCAGGCTTAAAATATTTGCGTTACTTGTCGACAGATGATGAACATCAACAAACAAAGTGTTCATCAGCTTTGCAAGAGTTAGATACTTGGAGGATCAGGTACAGACCCCTACTTAGGAAGAGACGGTGCATGATCAAGGATGCAATGTGTAAGAAAGATGATGAAATGATTTCTTTAAAGCTATACACAGACGTGGTAAATGATCAAGGTTTACAACGTAAAGCTTGGGACATTGTAAACAAGGGTCGTTCAGGGTTTTCTGTTGCAAGAGATGAGTTTGTGTATGTAGTGAGGTACTGCCTGACAATGTTAGTCATAAAAAATGCAAAACGTCCTGGGGTGCTTGCTGGTATGAAACTACAGGAATGGAACAGTCGCAACACTTGCCAAGACGGATTGAAGCTTGTTCTGGTCAGAAACCACAAAACTGCCAGCAGTGGCTCAAGTCATGTGTATGTTGAAGCCAACGATGAGAACCTTATAATGAGCTACATTAGTTACATCCGTCCCTTTGCCCAAAATTCACAAAAGACTGGCTTCGTCTTCATAAATTATGCTGGAACACAATTAGGAAATGTGAGCTCACAAATAAGAAAAATCGTTCCCAAAGGCGTTAAATTTTCTGCCACTAAAATGCGAAAAGTTTACTCCACGTGCGTAGGGGAACTCGGTAGCTACTTGAAAGAGACACAAGTTGCCCAGCTTGCTGACCACAGTCCAGAGACACAACAAAGGTATTATGTAGCAAAGCGCAAGCAAAAACAGACAGCTGAAGCATATCAAACCTTGCAAAATTTGAGAAATGATTCTATCAGGGAATCCTACTTAGAAGACTCTTCTGCAAAAGAAAATCCACAATCTTAAGAGGCTCTGTTCTTTTCCTTCGGTTTAAGCACCATCCTCCCTGATGGGCTGAAATTGGCGCTGCTTAGTAATTGCAAAACCGCAATCAGTGTATGTTGAAGCTTGGCATTTGAATCTTTTAAGTGGCTGCATATACTGTACTTCAAACCTGTCTCTTTTGCTCAAAGCTGGTTTTGTCTAAATAAATTTGACCCAAATGCAATTACAGAATGTGAGCACATTCATAAGAAAGGTTTGTTCCTACAGGAACTCTATTTTCTGCCACTAAAGTGAAAAAACTTTTACTTGATATAGATAGAGGAACTTGTAAATATTTAATGTGGTTATTGATGCAACTTGAACACCCCCCCATGATATTGGGAGGTATTAATCATGAATGCTGTGGATTACCTTTTTAAACTTTCTCATTGCAAAAGCAGTGGGTACTCTTGTTAAATTTGTCTGTCAAAAATTGCCTCCAGCATTTTTGAGGAATCTGCTGAATCGGATTGGCGCTTTGGAAGCAACATCACAAGACTTGAGGATATACAGTAGGCAGCCTTGTATTGAATCTGTCGCAAAACTTTCTGATCCTTGCTTGTCAGTTTGCTCACCTTGCAATTAAGAATGATACAGGGCACAGAACATCCAGTTGGAGGACTGAGCCTGTTTAGCACCTCTGATGAAGATAGCCAATGTAGTGACATGTAACTTAGGTATTGACTTGGCAGCCATTCACAGTCAGCAGTCTGACTACTCTCCATTCGATGTTGATAAAGTAAAATAAGGAAAAGAGTCACCATGCTCAAGTGTTATATGACAAAAAGGGGTAAATTCTTCCAAAATGTTGCAATTGGAGGCAAAATGCAAAATGGGCGTGAATGACAGACTCCCACACTCTCAAACTAAGGACTTGGTGAAATTCTGGGTTCATCAGCAGGGAGGGGGTCAAAGTCCAATGTAAAAGGGGTTGATCCTGCTGTTTCTCAATGTCTTCACTAGCTAAACAACAGAATGTTGAGGGGATCAAACCTTTTAAAATTTAGCAGGGTATCAGATTGGCTTGGAATGTATGCCTCCTTTGGTGATGGGCCCAGTTCCTTGATGAGTGAAATCTATAACATTCAGGCAGACTTAAAATATTTGCATTACTTGTAGACAGGTGAAGAACATCAACAAAGTGTTCATCAGCTTTGCAAGAGTTAGATACTTGGAGGATCAGTTACAGACCTCTACTTAAGAAGAGACAGTGTATGATCAAGGATGCAATGTGTAAGAAAGATGATGAAATGATTTTATCAGATTGGGTTTTTGCCAGCAACATCACAAGACTTGAGTATAAAGGCAGCCTCATATTGAATCTGTCACAAAACTTTATGATTGTTGCTTGTCAGTTTGCTCACCTGGCAATTAAGAATGATACAGGGCACCGAACAACCAGTTGGAGCACTGAGCAAGTTTAGTACCTCTGATGAAGATAACCAATGTATTGACATGGAACTTAGGTATTTACTTGGCAGCCATCCACTAGTGATGACAGTCAGCAGTCTGACTCTTCTCCATGTCTTGATGATGAAGTAGAATAAGGAAAAGAGTCACCATGCTCAAGTATTATATGACAAAAAGGTGTAAATTCTTCCAAAATGTTGCAATTGAACACAAAATGCAAAATGGGTGTGAATGACAGGTTCCCACAGTTTCAAACTAAGAACTTTTAGAAATTCTGGGTTTTGAAGGGGATTTTTTATAGCCTATTAAACACAGTCAAGAGACACACCTGAGGTCTTATGTTGCACAGCACAAGTAAAAATATGAAGCAGAAGCATTCATCAAATTTTGCAAAATTTGAGAAATCACTCTGCCAGATAGTCCTCTGTAGAGACTCTTCTGCCTCTATGTTGAGACATTTTACTTATTTTCTTTACAAAACAGAAGTTTTATGTAGTTAGCACAAGTGCATACAGGCTCATGAAGCATATGAAACCTTGCCAAATTTGGAGGAACAAGTCTGTAAAAAAGATATTCCTCCTTGGACACTCGTCAGTGTAAAAAGAGCTCCTGTGTCTAGAGACTTTTGACTTCTTTGGTCTCATTAAAAAAAAAAAATGCATGAATGCATTCTTATTGTGAAAGATTGGGCATTTTCTACTTTAATCATTTAGTACAACACCAAAAAAGCATGCTCAGTTATACATTGGCTGTATCTATCCAATGGCAAAGTCATCTGCTGAGTGACAGGGGAATCCATATGAAGATTTAAATTCACAGTGTTAAAAGGTGGTCTAGTCAGTGTGGGGACTTAAAGCAGTTAGTGCCTTTTTACATCTTATATGTGAGGTGTGCTTTCATAAAGAATGAAAGAAATAGACACCTCTCTAGTTTTAAATACTTCGATTCCTAAAGATTTTAGAGAAGTAAAGTAGATTTGCATAGTCTGTGCACCTGTTTTTTTGAAAATTAAGTCTAAAATTATATTATGCACCCAACTAGTTTGTGATTTATGTCACTGAAGAGAATAGTTAAATTTAGAAGCATATTTACATTTGACTTAAGCTAGATAATAAAATCAGCTAGAAGGGAATAGGATGTAATTTCTGGGACTGGAACATTTTGTGCGTGTATATGTGTGCATGAGAAGGAGGTAATGGTTGTTGGGTACAAGAGAAGCTATCATCCTGAATTTCAGAAGTGATTTTTTGTTTTTGTTGTTGTTTTTTTTTTTTTATTCATAAGGGACACCCCCATAGTTATGTTGCTTGTGTAAGGCATATCCCTTGCAGTCTTAGAGGAAAAGTTATGGTGGTGACCTGGTTGTGTGAACATTGTTGTAGAAAGATGTAGTCAATGTCTTACAGTCAGTCGGTGTACAGAGAAACTAGAAAAGTACATTGTATACTGGGACAAAGTTAGCTTCTGGAAAAGTATATATGCATGTTTCCTTGCTAGGCTGGAGGCTTTGACTATATCAATGTTTGTTTTTTTTTTTTTGTTTGTTTGTTTGTTTGTAAACTTTGTAAATGACAGGCAGAAGTTAGCAAATTTGATCTTTCCAGGTTATAAAGAGTATTTTCTTCATGTAAAATGTATGTTATTCCCGTAGAGTTTTGTACTCAAATTCAGTTGCTTCATGATATGCACGGACCAAGAACATGTATTTTAGGAACTTGATAAAAAAAAAAAAAACCAAGAAATAAAAGTCATTGGGAACAATGTGCAATCTGTGATTTGTCTATATCTGTTAGTAGGCTATTTTTGTAATTCTTTTCCTTCATCTTCAGGTGTAGTTAGGATCTAATTAGCAGTCTCAAACAATATATGAGTAACCCCAAATTTGTGATTTTATTTATTAAAAGGTGAAATGACTGTCAGCCACATGTGACTTCAGGTTTTCGAGTAAACTGGTCATAGTAGAATCGTCCTGTGACTAGCCCAACCCCCCTCCTCCCCACCCCACCACCCTTTCACATCCCCTCCTCCTCCCAGACCCTGTTAAATCATGTTGTGAGAGACAGGTCAGTTGCTGGGAGGGGGCCAGGATTGCCGAACGTACGTTAATAGCACTTAATGCCGAACTTAAAGGCATATTTTCATCATCCCAAACAGTTCCAATTCTCCCAACCTACTCACTTCTAGCCCCTCCCACATTTATCTAAAACTCATCTTTATCCAGACACAATCCTAGTTTATTGCTTCATGGCTTGTTCCAGTGGCCATATAAGTCCATAATGTGTGATCAAGACACTCTCAGTGCTCATGCTGTGTAATTTAGCTATGATGCATTGTTTGAATGTGATGCCAATCAAAGAGCTGTACCAATTGAGAGTTTTGATATATGTATACTGAAACTGTAGTTTGGGGTGACGAACGGCTGCCTTTAATACACAGGCTGTTTCCGGAGGTGTCGGTGTTTTGGGATACCGGTTTTTCATTTTGCGGTAATGATATATATTTTTTTCGCGGCCCCTATGTTGCTTTGCACGTACAAAATAAGCGAGGCAGACTTCACCATAATTTGAATCGCGGTTTTCTCAATACAGGAATGCATCACGGTGTAATGATAATGTCGATTGCCCGTAGCTCAGAATAGGGCTCATAATTTGGTTTTTTTCCTAGATGACTGGTGAAAACATTCACCTGAACATCAATTTCATTTCTCATGAATTCAATGAAAATTTCTTCAAATCGCCTTCGAAAAATTTCGCGTGCAGTTCTTCCAAAAATGAACTGTTGTGGAGATTTAAAGGCAATCCATCTCGGCGTGACTCCTGATTCGGAGATTATATACTTTGCTTTGTGGGGGAGATGAAAGTGGTTTCCGGCATGCAGGCAAAAATGGAAAGAGAGGGCGCCGGACTGTTTTCCTCTTGCCGCTAGTTGAAATACTGACTAATAGGCTGGTACACACGCTATCGGTATCATCCCTTGGGAAGAAAATTGGTCTGACCCTTACCTTTTTGAGATAATGAGATAAACGGATAGCTCTGACTTAGGTCTATAAAGGGTCAATAACCCTAACTTGAAAAAGAATGCAGAAAACCTGAAAATCATGCTTTATGCTGAGGGTAAGGGTCACTCAGCCCTAACTCCAAGGTTAGGGTTGAGTTGAACAACCCCCATTTTTTTGGCCTGTTTCGTGACCTCTAGAGTTAGGTCCGCAAGAAATCACTCGCCCTTTGTCAAAAATGGCCCATCCGACAGTTAGGGTGGGGCAAAACCTGTATCAGGGTTAGGGTTAGGGGTTAGGGTTAGGGTCCTAACTCTCTGGGAAAAAATTGCCGGTGGCAAAAACCGAACACATCTTTGGATAGTCCTTTTCAAGGCCCGTTTAGGTTCGATCTCAATTTGCCCCTTTCTCTTCCCCGCAAGAATCTAGACCGGCCCGAAAGTGCACTCCGGGGCCCTCCTTTTTCCCCCACAGGAGCGGAACGAAGGTTTCAACCGATGAAAAAGGTTCCCCGTGGCGCGGGTGGCCTACGTCCGTCTTAGTATAAAAGAGTCAACGAGCGAAAATTACCAGGACCGTTCTCGCGGGCTTAATTTCCAAATACCATTTTTTCCGCAATAAGAAGGGCCCTACAAGATAAACGCTTCACAATTCAAAAACCCAGTAGGTCCTACACTAAAATAAAAATACCAAGCGTCTGCATCCCTCGAGAAGCCGGACAAGCATTTTGGAGCCGATCGGGGCCTTTTCAACGGAATGAGAGACTTTTTCCCGAGGCCAGTCTTTCGAGCAGTTTTTGGTCGATATTTTCTTGTAAGGAAAAGAGATGGCAACGCGCTCGGTGTCAGGTTAAAGCTGCCATTTCTCCAAAAATCTATGCTGTGAATTTAAAGGAAACGAGCAATTTGCCTCGTTCTCCCTTCTTTAAGTCTGTAGGCTGTCACAAAGCCGAAGTCTGCGGCCCCCACCCTCTTCTAGTAGCGGACGGAAGAGTGGAAATTTATTCACTGAATGATCTGAAATAGTGCATTGTAAAGCCCGTATTACACAAATTACACGAATTACTCTTTTTTCCTACTGCAACGTTGTTTATGTGACATTGCATAGCAATTAGACTTTGACGATATCAATGTTTTTTTTCTTTGTCTGTAAACTTTGTAAATGACAGGCAGAAGTTAGCAAATTTGATCTTTTTAGTTTGAAGAGAGTATTTTCTTTATGTAAAATGTATGTTATTCACGTAGGGTTTTGTACACAAATTCAGTTGCTTCATGATATGCACGGACCAAGAACATGTATTTTAGGAACTTGATAAAAAAAAAAAAAAACCCAAGAAATAAAAGTCATTGGGAACAATGTACAATCTGTGATTTGTCTGTCTCTGTTAGTAGGCTATTTTTGTCATTCTTTCCCTTCATCTTCAGGTGTATTTAAGATCTTATTAGCAGTCTCAAACAATATATGAGTAACCCCAAATTTGTGATTTTATTTATTAAAAGGTGAAATGACTGTCAGCCACATGTGACTTCAGGTTTTCGAGTAAACTGGCCATAGTAGAATCGTCCTGTGACTAGCCCAACCCCCCTCCTCCCCACCCCACCACACTTTCACATCCCCTCCTCCTCCCAGACCCTGTTAAATCATGTTGTGAGAGACAGGTCAGTTGCTGGGAGGGGGCCAGGATTGCCGAACGTACGTTAATAGCACTTAATGCCGAACTTAATACACAGGCTGTTTCCGGAGGTGTCGGTGTTTTGGGATACCGGTTTTTCATTTTGCGGTAATGATATATATTTTTTTCGCGGCCCCTATGTTGCTTTGCACGTACAAAATAAGCGAGGCAGACTTCACCATAATTTGAATCGCGGTTTTCTCAATACAGGAATGCATCACGGTGTAATGATAATGTCGATTGCCCGTAGCTCAGAATAGGGCTCATAATTTGGTTTTTTCCTAGATGACTGGTGAAAACATTCACCTGAACATCAATTTCATTTCTCATGAATTCAATGAAAATTTCTTCAAATCGCCTTCGAAAAATTTCGCGTGCAGTTCTTCCAAAAATGAACTGCTGTGGAGATTTAAAGGCAATCCATCTCGGCGTGACTCCTGATTCGGAGATTATATACTTTGCTTTGTGGGGGAGATGAAAGTGGTTTCCGGCATGCAGGCAAAAATGGAAAGAGAGGGCGCCGGACTGTTTTCCTCTTGCGGCTAGTTGAAATACTGACTAATAGGCTGGTACACACGCTATCGGTATCATCCCTTGGGAAGAAAATTGGTCTGACCCTTACCTTTTTGAGATAATGAGATAAACGGATAGCTCTGACTTAGGTCTATAAAGGGTCAATAACCCTAACTTGAAAAAGAATGCAGAAAACCTGAAAATCATGATTTATGCTGAGGGTAAGGGTCACTCAGCCCTAACTCCAAGGTTAGGGTTGAGTTGAACAACCCCCATTTTTTTGGCCTGTTTCGTGACCTCTAGAGTTAGGTCCGCAAGAAATCACTCGCCCTTTGTCAAAAATGGCCCATCCGACAGTTAGGGTGGGGCAAAACCTGTATCAGGGTTAGGGTTAGGGTCCTAACTCTCTGAGAAAAATCGCCCCCGGCAAAAACCGAGCACATCTTTGGATAGTCCTTTTCAAGGCCCGTTTAGGTTCGATCTCAATTTGCCCCTTTCTCTTCCCCGCAAGAATCTAGACCGGCCCGAAAGTGCACTCCGGGGCCCTCCTTTTTCCCCACAGGAGCGGAACGAAGGTTGCAACCGATGAGAAAAGGTTCC